>VZTU01018726.1:0-197178 GCA_013400835.1 Zapornia atra
TCCTCAGGCACTTCTGCTGTTCTCCAAGACGTGTCAAAGATGATAGAGAGCGGCTCAGCAATCACTTCCACCAGCTCCCTCAGCACACGTGGATGCATCCCATCCAGGCCCATGGATTTCTGTGCATTAATCCCTTTGAGACGCTCCTGGACCACCCCCACCTCAACCAGAGGGAAGCTCTCAATTTCCCAAACTCTCTTACTTTCTTCCAGCATCCATGGGTCCCGAGGGGCCTTTGGACTGAAGACCAAGGCAAAAAGGCATTCAGTATCTCCACCTTCTCAGCATCCCCCATTACCAGGACACCCACCTCGTTCAGCAGGGGACCCACATTATCCCTAGTCATCCTCTTACTAATCACATACCTAAAAAACCCCTTTTTATTATCCTTTATGTCCCAAGTGCCAGATTTTTCAAAGCCCTGCCTGAACATAATCAACGAAGAGGTCGGCGCACCTCCATAAAACGGGCAGGAGCCAGAAAAAATACCTGGGATCAGGTGAAGGATTGTCTCCCAGATACCAGTGACAGCCAGAAAAATTCCCTAGTGTTTCTAGCAAAGAAATTGAAGAGCATGTTTGGACCCAGAGATATTTCCTTACCTTGTGCAATTTCTGGCAATGCAAAATGTTCATCTAAGGTAATGCCTTTATTAACAGACTTGGGTGTTCTGCATCCACAGCAAGAGTTTACCTATCATCTGGGCAGAGGAAGGGAAATGTAGGCAGGACAGAAGCCTCAGCATATTCCTACAGGTCTTCGATATGAAGACAGGAGGCATATCGAAGGACAAAAAAGAAGCATCATTCTCTAATGAAAAGTCAGAAAAGAACATGTATTTTCTGTATTTTGTAGCTGCCTTTTAAACTGTGTTGGCTAATGAAGCATACAGCTCCAACAATATCCCATTTCTATTCCTTAGCTATGGAGCACAGATGCAGCAAGCAGTTAGAGACAAAGCAGAATTAATTTGTTAAATAATTTAACTAAGCAGGGTGAGTTAAGTAGGTTCCCACAAAATGAAATTCATTACAGCAGAAGGGCCTTACATATAGCACAAACACCTGCCTGAAATACCTGGAGAAACTCCACAGAGAAAATTCCAAAATCTCCCACGAAGCTGTAAAAAATGTTTTGTGTGAACAGTTGTGCATTTTACATTTTATTTGTTATCCTGAATTTATTTTATTGTGTGTGGGGGAGAAAGCTGGTTATTAAAAACATCTGATTTCAGTCCAACATTTTCTATAATTTTATTTTGTCAACAGATGGGGGATATCTACTGAGCATATAATGGGTTTATGACTTTTCAAATGCAACTGCTGCCAAATCTCTAAGGTTAGAGTCTTCTTTCAGCTATAACGTTGCAAAATCCACAATAACTATATTGAAATTCACAAATATTTCTTTATGATGTTTTATATGGACATACATTCTGTAGAATTAGTGTATTTGTGCTGCCTGGTAATTAGCCAGTATTACCATCAAAGCAGAGTGGTTTGGTGATAATATTCATCGGGCAGAATGAGCTTCTGAACGTGTCAACCTTTGTTCTTAGCTAAAGTTGATACAGCAGTGTATAAATGACCAAATGCAATATATCACAATTTCTAGGGTTGGTTTGAATTATGCTACTGACATTTTATTACATATATTGTGCTGGCCAGCTTTTAAAATTTTATGTAGTGTTTGTTTTGGAATGGAGGTCATTTCTGGTTATGGATTAGCAGTGCAGCTTGGCTTTTCTCACTCCCTGTTACCTCAGGCTATAGCTGGAGAATATTTTTTGTTTGATATTGCCAACTTAGAACTTATAGGTGCACAGCTTATACCACCAGTTGCCAGAGGCACTCATAAACCCTTCTTCCTAGCACAAACCATCAATATATATCCTGATCAGGAGCACACGCTGAACGTAATGGCTCTTTGTTTCCTTCTGGCTGCAGAGTGCCATTGCTGACCACAGAGGGTTTGGATAAGAGGAAAGAAGTGACAATTACTGTGATCTGACAGATAGATGGCGCAATGATTTTAACCTGCCAATATCTCACACGATGACATAGTCCTATTTGGAGCTGTACTAGAGAGAAAATCTGCCCCAAACTCCTATTTGGTCTGAATGAAACCAGAAGATCTCAGTAGTCAGTGCCTGACACAGAGCTCAGAAGAGAGGGAGAGGTCAAAGGTCCTCCTTCTCTTCCTCCTCCTCTTCCTTCTCTTCTCCCTAACCAGAACATTGTGGAAAAGTGGAATTTCTTCTACAAATCACACTTTTTCAGAAATTGGATAAGTCTGGTAGAAACATCTTTTCAAACAGAGATTTTATCAAAGAAAGGAAGCCCAGAGCTTTGTCTGTAAGGTGCTGATCTGCGATGTGAGGGAATCCTTAATCCAGAATTGTTTTGATATGTCAAGACCAGTTTGAGGAAGACTGAGCAGGGACTAACTCCATGACAGGCACTACTCACATGGCCCTGCACATATACAGGCATAGAATAATTCACCCTTCACCCAAAGTTTTCAAAAAGAGGTTTTTCTTTTATCCTAGTGGTAACAAAAACCTCTCCTAAACAATAGGAGTTATTAACAAAAAAAATTAAAATATCTGACTTTTATTCAAATCTGCCATGGAAAGAAAGCAACATCAACGAGAGCTAAAGGAGGCTGTAAAATATATGCTGTGTGGAGGGTAGGTTTTTAATAAAGGCACAACTGGAGAATGCATGCTAAGCATAACAATCTCCCCAAGAACAAAGTAGGTAAAAACCATCTTCATCTTCCCAGGCCTACAAATGCTGCTGGCACCCTTCCTGCCACAGAAACAGGACACTAAAGTCTCAGTTTTCACATTGCCAAAGACCTGAAGAAAAACTTGGAGCAGTTGAAAAATACTTTAGACTGTATAATTTAGGAGATCATAAAACCAGTAGGAGAGTTTGAGAATTATTTAGATTTATGAGCTGATGGAAATTACTTAGACATCCACACGGTCAGAATCTCTTCCATGAAGTCCAACTGCTTAAAGATCAAAGTATCTGTATCAACATTATCACCAGGCTTCAAAAAAGAAAAAAAGCCACGACATACAACAGATGCCCCTCTGTCTGCCCTCAAATTGTCAAGAGTTAGCAAGATTTCAGCACTATTGGGCAGGGCACACACAACATACACATGTAACACAGAAGGGGAGAAAGACTGGGGGGAAAGGACAAAAATATTGTTGAATAAGCATTTGAATGCAACATTAAAAATAGGCAAAACTGTACCTGCCTTTGATGACCTTTGCTCTTTAAATTTATAATTTTCTGAGCATTGGGAACTGTGCTGCACATTTCCAGCAGTGGTGGTGACCAACAAGCATGTCTAAGCTGATGCTGAAAATTAAGTAAACTACCAATATGCCTTTAAAGGAAGTGTCATCTCCATTGTATGTATCAGGTAATAAGGGTCCTGAAAATTATAATACTGCAAATGAATGTCCATAACTTCATGATAGTCACAAAAATAGATACCACTTTCTTCAGGAAATTATCTGCATTCTGGTTGTTCATTCTTTCATGTTCTGACCTGACAGTTCATGAAATAAGGATTAACATGAGGGGAAATTAGTAATCCATAGTAAATCCTCTACCACCAATCCACATTTAAGTAAGAATCTAATTCACTTTTTTCTTTATTTTACCCCCTTAGTTCTCTAACAGTCATTGGGATTTAGATTTCTGAGAGCCATTATTTCATATGCAGGGAGAACCTTAAATGTGGAACATCCTTTGCCTTCTTAAAACTTCCAGAAGCTGTTATGCAGAAAAGCTGTGCAGAGAATAAAATCTGTTGTTCACAGCTGGGTAAGAACAGTACACTGATCTCCACTGATTTCAGTGGGAAGAAGTAGGGCTTTTATGTCAGAGGGTTCAGCCAAAAACTGTCATGTGATAAGTCATACTTCAAAGACATATAAAAGCAAGTATGACTAGACTGTGGATCTGTTCTTCAGTGCTTCTGTAATAGTTAAGGCAAACCATAGTTATTTACTTCTGTGAACCCTTACCACTGCCATGCTCAAACATCTAGATACCAGTGCTCTCTTAGACTCTAGTTTTCCACTACTGAAGTGCTCCTGGTGCTTACACTTCCTGTCATGTGTACACAAAAAAGTGCCTTTGCCCAAACAGCACTAAGCTTCACCACACTTAATTCCATCTTTAATTCTATTTGATGCGCAAAGTAGGTGGGAAAAGCCTATCTCAGTAGCAAGGACCAGTAAATAGAATATACCGGTTGTAAGGAATGTACAATGATCACCTAGTCCAACTGTCTGAACAATTTAGGACTGAACAAAAGTTGAAGCATGTTGTTGGGAACATTGTCCAAATGCCTTTTAAACACTGACAATCTTGGAGCATTGACCACCTCTCTAAGAAAACTGTTCCAGTGTTTGACCACCCTCCCAGTGAAGAAATGCTTCCTAATGTCAAGTCTAAACCTCCCCTGGCTCAGCTTTGCACCATTCTTATGCATCCTATCACAGGATATGATTGAGAAGTGGATCAAACTCAGATATACTCCTTTCCTACCATCAATGCACCACTTCCTCACAAGATTGGTTGAGGCAGCTAGACATGTGCTGCCTTGCGTGGGGTTTAGCCTGCTTGGCCCCCTAGCTTGGACCCCTAGGATGGGGTATTACAGATGAGACAGTCAAGGCACATTGAATTTCTGCCCTTCATAGAATGACAGAATGGTTTGGGTTGGAAGCGACCTCAGAGATCATCTAGTTCCAACTACCCTGCCCATGGTCAGGGACATCCTGCTGTCACCTTCCTGTTCTCATGCAATATAACCTATGAAAGAGATAAAAAACATTTTATACTAATATTCCATGTAAGTTGCTTTCCATAGAGTGAGTCATTGTTACTGCCATCAGAAAATAAGATTTCAAATAGAAGTGTGGTGCAAATTCCTGGTCAAACATTCTTGAGAGAATGATAGAATGGTCTGGGTTGGAAGGGACCCCAAGGATCATAGACCTCCAACCCCCCTGCCACAGGCAGGGACACCAGCCTCCAGGCCTAGATCTACACAAGGTTGCCCAGGGCCCCATCCAACCTGGCCTTGAACACTTCCAGGGACGGGGCATCCACTAGTTCTCTGGGCAGCCTGTTCCAGCACCTCACCACTCTTTCTGTAAAAAAACTTCCCCCTAATATCTAATCTAAACCTCCTTCCTTTAGTTTTAATCCTTTCCCCCTTGTCCTGCCATTATCTGCTCTTTTAAAAACTAACTCAAAATGTGGCAGGTACAGAGAAATGTTACCAGGTCTGTGAGGTAGACCAGGAGAGGAAATACGAAGAAACCATTTTTAAATAAAGGAGGGTTCTGGCAGAAGAACCAAAAGGTACAAACATTATGTAAATTAATTTAAACTGGAAATCAGAAGTTTTTAACAATTGTGGAGTGGAGACTCTGTGATATCTTTGCCTTCCAGGACAGTGAATTCAACTGAAATTACCTGAGAGGTGGCTTTCTTAGTATATGGACATGAAAGAGGGAAGAAAGAGATAGAGATGCTGGTAAAACCCTTTGAAATGGAAAGCTGAAATCCCTTTTCAGCCCTACGTGACTGGCCTCTTGAGCAAAGGGCTTCCTCAAGATCCCATCAAAATTAGAGACTTAAAAAACTACAATTCAGAAGGGAGCACTGGAGGGGACCAGTAAACCTGAATGGAAATGGACGAAAACCTTGATGAACATTCAGCAGTAGGGATGCTGATGAGTCCTTGTTTCCCCTACTGCTATGTTATATGCTGTGCTGTCTAAAGAAACTCAGAGCTGCCTCAGAGTCCCTCCAGTGAAATCTGCCGTTACTCACTTCAACTACAACATAACACACAAAGGGTAAATTGTGAGGGAAAGGGATTAAAGTAACTGAAATCTTACAGGTTTCCTCCAACCTAGAGTAACACAGGTTAAAATTCAACTTTTGGGAAGGTACAACAGGGTCCCTGTCTGGGATGCAAAATGAAGAGCTGGTGTAGGTCTGACACAAAATGGAAGGGGAGCCTTAAAGGAAGGTGAAGAGTCATTTCAGTCTGTGTATACCCCATCCACAGCATGTATGTACCTGATTCAAGAGCCCTAGAGAGGTGTCCCAACAGTTACTCCTGTTTTCCAAACTGACCTTGACTTTCCACATGGATTTCACAAATTTCTTTTGCAACCTTCATTTTGAGAATGGCTTGTTCACCTGGAGAAGAGAAGGCTGCAGAGGCACCTCATTGCAGCCTTCCAGTACCTGAAGGGAGCATATAAACAGAAGGGAAATCAACTTTTTAAAAGGGTAGATAATGGCAGGACAAGGGGAAATGGATTAAAGCTAAAGGAAGGAAGGTTTAAATTAGATATTAGGGGGAACCTTTTTTACAGAGAGCGTGGTGAGGTGCTGGAACAGGCTGCCCAGAGAGGTGGTGGATGCCCCATCCCTGGAGGTGTTCAAGGCCAGGTTGGATGGGGCCCTGGGCAACCTTGTCTAGATCATGCCTGGAGGTTGGTGGCCCTGCCTGTGGCAGGGGGGCTGGAACTCTATGATCCTTGGGGTCCCTTCCAACCCATGCTGAAAACAGTGTTGATGACACAGGGATGTTTTTGTTGTTGCTGAGCAGTGCTTACACAGAGACAAGGATTTTTCTGCTTCTTATCCCACCAGTGAGGAGGCTAGGGGTACACAAGGAGTTGGGAGGTGACACAGACAGACAGCTGACCCCAACAGACCACAGGGATATCCCATACCACATGATGTCATGCTTAGAATATAAAGCTGGGGGAAGAAGGAGGAAATGGGGAGATGTTCTGAGTGATGGCATTTTTCTTTTTAAGTAACTGTTAAATGTGACAGAGCTGTGCTTTCCCAGCCTTGGAAAGTGTTTTTTCTTTGCGTATATGCACAGTATTGCTTTATATTTTAAATTGTCATTATCTCAACCCATGAGTTTTCTTTTATCTTTCTGATTCTCTCCTCATCCCTCTGCAGGGAGTGAGCAAGCGGCTGTGTGGTGCTCAGCTACTGGCAAAACCATGGCAGAGTTCAGCAAAAATTTCTCTCCAGGAAACCCAGCACATGTACAGGATCTCTCAGTAGAGGGGGAGACTTCTTCTGCCCTTTTGAAATGAAAGGTGCCAGAAGAGCCACCTCTACAAACAACAAGGTGCAAATCTTGTTCTCCCATCATAGTCCTTACCTGGTTAAGCAGAACTCTAGCAGAGCCAGCAACTGTTTGCAAGGCCAAGAGACAGACATTTTCCTTCTGAATAATGAATCCCATTGTGATGTGTCTTGCAATATTTTTTCAAAAGTCCATTCCAGCTGCAGTGGGAAAGGGGTTTCCTCTGCCAGTTTCATTGTTTCCAGAGAAAGCAGCTGCTGTGGGAGAAAGGTAGGCTTTGGACTGTTCTCAAAACCAGCTCCAAAGACAGGGCAAACACGGTGAAACACAACCTCAAGTGGAGTAACAAGCTTACTTTAACACATTACTCAATGGTCAACCTGCTGTAACTGGATTTGTTGGAACTTCATCAGGGTGAGACTTTCCCACTGAATAGACCGAATGACAATGATTGAGTATGAAAATGCACATGTCCCTATGCTTAGGTCTGTGCTTGGTTAGCACTGGGCCATTCACAGACACAGACATTAAGACTGTCACTATCTGGTAGCAAGTTGTATTGGAAAGAAACCCACTAAGAACAGCTATCCCACACATGCATACATATTATGGAAGAGACACTTTATAGAACCTGCGGTTTTACCTCAGTTTCTTTGAATTTTAACCAGTTGCTTTATTTTACACAGGTGTCTCTTCAAACAGCAGAGACAGAAAAGCCATTGCCATTTGCCTTTGTGCTTACCCAGCTTTCAGACTGGGGAGGACATGGGGCCAGCCTCACCCAAAACAGCCTGTTGGCATCTAGCTCAGGCATGGTTACATGAGCTTCAGCTACATTTATGACTTCTATTCAGACACAGCCTCCAAGAGTCATCCTTCACAATATCATGTCACTTCTCCACACCGACAGTACTTTGCACTACAGGGGCACCTTCAATGTAAGGACTGTAAAGCACTCTACATCAGACTGCTTATGAATAAAGCCTTGCTTGCACTGGCAAGCAATTCCTGTAGTGAATTAAATACCTCTTCCAAGCCTCTAAATAAATTCATGAGACTACAGATATCATCTCAAAGGGTATGTGGAGTCCCTTGCCTTCCAAGCCCTCCTCCTTCCCTCACAGAAGTATGCAGTGTTGAGTATTGCTTGCATTAAGATAAATTATATTTAATAGAACTGAAGCTGCACACATTTTTAAAGCAGACTGGCTCTGTGTGACTGTGTTGAACAAACAGTCCTACTGAGGCAGTAGCTCATAGTTATAGCTTGGGTTTTTTTTTGTTTTCCGGTATTTGATTTAAAAAGATGCTTCCCTATAAAACTTGGGATTCAATAAAAATGAAGATAAAGGAAACAAAAGGTTGTGAAATCACTCAGAACCCTGATTAATGGGAAAAAATCCCAGCAGAATTGAGTTCTTTGATTCTCACATTGCTGTGTTAAGAGAGACTTCCCAGGAAGCTCATTCTCACATCAGCAGCATACCTGATATCCAGAGAGTAAATGAGCAGGAACTCACCGCGGTGCCAGACTTCTATCAGCCATTAGAGCAGGAAAGATTTACAGCATGAGGCTGTATAATAAACCAGCCTTATGGTGATATATCAATTCTCAGAAAAGAGAGGAATGTGCTCCTATGGGCTGCTGTGGTTAGCACAGGAGTGGACGTCAAAAAAAGAGCATCATGCAGAAGGTACTGTACACACATCATGGTGTTGCTGTGTGTGAGCTTTGGTGATTCACAAAACCTTTTCCTGCACTGTCCATCTTTTGAGCATGATATTTCCTTTTCTCTCAGGTATTCACGCCTGCGAAGGGCTCTGACATTTTTAGGTAGGAGGTGCTGCAGAAAAATAGGTTTGCCATGCTTTTCTGAATGGGCAAAAAGGGTTTAAAATGTCTTTTTAGTGGTCTATTGGGCTGAAATGTGGTTGAGGAGAAATATACATTTCTTGGGGGAGCCATAACAATGAATTTTTAATGAAGAATGGTCAAAAGGTCAAAAGAGCACAATGCAACTCCTTTCAAAGTGACGTGATAAGCTGGAACCACATGTCTGCAAGAGACTTAACGGGAATAAAGAAAGCATCCTGATAGCCAGACTTAATCAACTGTCATAGCCTCACAGGCACATACTACCCCCTTGGAAAGGGAGGGAAAAAATAACCTTCCAAAGGAGCAGCATTTCAGGCACACATTCCTGAAAGAGAATCTCTACAGCACACAGCAAAACCAGCAAGTTTGTCACTGGTGAAAACACAGATCTCATTTACCAGACATGCGAGAGACAAATCTGAGTAGTGGGACATATCTATTTCACAACTTCAAGCTCCTGTTGTTTTCAGTGATTGATCAATCAGGGAAGAAGATGAATACTCTGGGACCTACCTGTCCTTAGGAACAGACAGCAAGGTGAGAAACGAAAGCTGCTCAGGTGTGACTCAGTTTGTGCAACTCAGGTGCCTGCAGACATCCACAACTGAGCTAGTCACCCTCCGCTCCCTTTACTGACAAAAGAGATAAATAAGAGTTTCCAGAGCACAGTTCTTCTTGTTCTAAAGCAAATACTTAAATATAGTGACCTGCTGGTTTAAAATGCTTGTTTCTCTCTATAAAGAGAATTCAGGATGAATAGCTCAAATGGAGACAGCTTAAGGTGGTATGAGGAATCTCATCCTAAGATGAATTTCCTCTCCCTATTATGCTGTTACAATGATCCCTGCCTCAATGACATGATCATTCCTTACAGAAATGAAGCTGTTTCGAATATTACTTTCTACCAAAAGAAAGGAAATTTGAAAATGTTTTGCAAACAAAGGTGTTTGGACCTCATAATTGTTTTAATCATTTGCACATGTTTTTATTTCCACGTTCCTGTTCCAAACCCACACCAAAACTGATTGTAAAAAGGGTCTTTTGCTTTTCTGCACTTAGTTATTCACATGCCCAAAGGAAAGCCTCAAATTTAACTGTGTATCTGAATTCCAGGTGCATCTGAAATCCTAAAGGATCTCAAATTTTGAAAAGGCTATTGTTTTAACAAAAATAAATCCCTGGGAAAACTGCAAACCTCATTGCAATGCTAGGTATGAAACAATGAACGCTTGACAATGGCATAAACAATACTCACTGGTATTTGCTGGCAAACCATACAATTTGCAGACTTAAAATGGGAATGAGCACATACTGAAAAGCAAGTCGCTAGCCTGGGCTGGAGCGCTTGCAGCTTTCTGCCATTGATAAAGTGCAGCAGCACCTTAGGAGGATTGCATGAACTAAATATTTTTACAGAACATAGCAAGATGGGCCCATGGAGCTTAGTGACACTAAATGCTAACATAACATAAATATTTAATAACCTCTGCTTCCAAGAAAATTCAGGCCACATGAAACATAGATTAGGATTGTGTGTCATGAGCGTATTCCAGTATTAGCATTAATGAGATCTAAACTGGACAGCCAAAATAACAAAATAGTTGCTAGAAAACAGCAGCTAAGCTATCTGCCATGCTCTCTTCATCTGTGTTATGATGGCATGTCTGAGTCCAAGCTGCAGTCAGTGATACTTACCCAAAAGTCAGAGAAGATTAGTAAGTCAGGTGTCCCAGTCCACGGCACTGGGCTGAAAGATAAAGTGGAATTCACTTAATCTGTTAATCAGGATTCTAACATTCAAATGCCCTATCCTGAAGCTTTTCAAACTGACATTGTGTTGAATGATAAAGTTAATATCAGTTGACAGTTTGCCAGAAGCCATTAATTTAAACTCTCAGTTTTGTTTCAGGGCTTGTTAATTTTGTTGTGGTCTTAGAAGAGGAAAAATCCAAGTAAAGAACCACCATGTTTGGGTTTGGTTTTGGTTTTTTTTTTTTTCCCAAGCAGAAAGGTCATTTGTAAAATTTTCTCCCCCCCCACTTTTTTAAAAAAAGAAGTAAAAATGAAATTAGACCTTTGTTTATACGATACGCTGCACTGGTCCTGGATTTATTTTTGAAAGTTGGTAAACTCTCCTTCCAACTTAAATTGATTAAATAGGTACAGCTGAGTAAATGGACAGAGTTAGTCTGTAAGTCATATGTTTTCACTTTAAAATTACATGTAGAGGAACACAGGGAAAGAAAGCGAAGAAGAAAAACCGTACAGAGGAGAGTTCTCTATTTTCAAGATTAAGAAAATAAAATTACAAACAAAATTTGATGCCTGCACATTTTGCTCTCATGTAGCTGTGGTCAGCCTTACTGACACCAGTGGCCTGTGAGTCAAAGCACACATCTTACTAAGTAGCATTTGAGTGCCCTTTGGAAGTATTCTGTATCTCAGGTTGCATCAGCTAGATGTATTTTCACAGTTTGTTGGCTGTAACATGAAGTAGGTACATGAAAAGCACTACTAAAATGCACCTGTAATGCTTCCATAATAAAAAGTACTTTGGCCAAATACATTTTCTTTCTCTTATAAATAAAAAATATCTCCAGCCCTATGTAGCAAGAAGCATCTGTAAGTCTTCAAAGACGGAATCTAGTCATTTTAGCTAATTCTATTATTTCCCTACCAAAAGCACATATTAGACTGTAAGCCAATTCCTTTGTGCATGTGAAATAATTAAGGTACTGCAATGAACTAAATGGTTTCCACAAAAATGGAAATTAAAGGCAATTCTGTGCAGTCAAAAGGGATTTTATACAGCTTTTCTTAAACTGTGAAGAATAAAACAGGCATAATTTTCTTAATATTCGATTTTCCCTCTTGATAATAGGAAACACTAAATATATATAAATCTTTATAAATATTAAATATAAAAGGAAATATAAAAAATCCGGTACAATGACTTTGTGGAACCTGAAAACAAGCAGATGTCTGCCTCAGCTTGGAAACTAATTTATGTACTCTTTGCTGGGAAGAAACTGCGTAGGCGAATTTGCAAAGAATGTTTGCCATCCCTGAAAGAGGACTGTGGAAACAGCTTCTGTATCTGCTCTGAAAACTGTTGAAGGTACTATGACAGAAAGACATACTTCTTTCCTTAGTGTATACACAAGGCCATTAAACCACATCACTTTGTTTCTTCTCTGTATTTTATGCCTTAGCGTTCGAGCATTTGGGACCCGCCTGTAATAGGAATTTAATCTGCTTTCACCACCACTTTTCTACTACATTTACAGTAACCCTTGTTGAATTATTTTCACCCACATTCCACACGAACGCCTTCTCTTTACTGCTTGTTTGCTCTAGGCAAACACAGAGAGCAGACTTACACTGTGAGATCCAGTTCTCACTTTTATTTAATGGGTCAAACATATTTTCCATATGATGTTGTTCATTATATTTCAATATTTGGTCACAGATCTAATCACTACATGACAGAAGTGATATATGTGGACCACTTCCAATGCACGGAGTTAAAACACTGCTAAAAATATTTTTTTTCTGCATAGGGAAATTTCTTAAATAAGCGACAGGGGTTCATTTCCAATAGATGTACCAGAAGTCCAGGATGCTCTCAGACTTAGTATTTTATCATTTGGGACTTCACACTGTCAAGCCATTGAAATGCACAGTTAGAAGGCTGGCAGCCCAGTTCTCAAAGCAAATGCTGTACTGCTGCTGATTTTCAAACGTGAAGTTTCTACCTCACCCGGAGTGAGAGGTGGCAGCTCCACGCTTTGTAATGGGGACGCTGTGGAAAATTCTCACTGGCTCCACAGGGGAGTTGCTCTGTGAGACTGCAAGTTCCCAGAAGAGAAAGGGTGCCAGACAAGAAGAAAATAGAGTGAATTATGATTGTCCTATGAATATGCCTGTTCACTGCAAATATGATATGTATGTATATGTAATATATACAGATACATTTTGTTCTTCAGTGAACACAAGCTCTGTAAACTCTTTTAGATGAGATGAATTAGTGAGTTACAGGCACTGGTTTCTTGATCTTCTGTTAAGAATTACACTGATACACTAAGTTTCAAACTAGGGCATTTTCTGGATTTCTTCTAAAAAGTGTGACCATTCAGCACAATTTTCCCCTCTGCTACCTCCCTGACCTCCAATGAAACCTTCAAGCATGGGATCAAAACCCAGAATGGTGGTTTCCTAAAGCAAAGTCACATCTCAGTTTCTACCAAAAATAAACATGAATCCTGGACCTGGAGTTCTGTTTTGACTTTTTATTTTTTATTAGTCTTCAAGTAGTGAAATATTTAGAGCAGGTGGGCTACTTGTAATCAGATTCCTAGAAATATCCACCTTTCACTGAGATGCTAGCTTTTACTTTAAGAAACTGTAGTTATTTCCAAATAGAGGATTATGTATGTGAACAACAGATCTCCATCATTATGATTTACAGGGGAAAAGGATCTGGGGGTGTTGGTTGACACTTGCCTGAACATGAGCCAGCATTATGCCCGGATGGCTAAGAAGGGCAACGGCATCCTGGCTTGCATCAGGAGTAGCGTAGTCAGCGGGACCAGGGAGGTGATCATCCCCCTGTACTCAGATTTGGTGAGGCCACACCTTAAATACTGTGTTCGGTTTTGGGGCCCTCACTACAAGAAAGACATTGAGGCACTGAAGCGTGTCCAGAGAAGGACAATGAAGCTGGTGAAGGGTCTGGAACACAAGTCTTATGAGGAGCGGCTGAAGGAACTGGAACTGTTTAGCCTGGAGAAGAGAAGGCTCAGGGGAGACCTTATTGTTCTCTACAACTACCTGAAAGTAGGTTGTGGTGAGCTGGGGGTCAACCTCTTCTCACAGATAAGTAGCAATAGGACAAGAGGGAATGGCTATAAGTGGCACCAGGGGAGGTTCAGGTTAGAAATTAGGAGAAATTTCTTTCCAGAAAGAGTGGTTGGGCATTGGACAGGTTGTCCAGGGAGGTGGTGGAGTCACTGTCCCTCAGGGTGTTCAAGGAAAGGCTGGATGAGGTACTTAGGGACATGGTTTCGTAAGTAATATAGGTGGTAAGGGGATGGTTGGACTAGATGATCTTGGAGGTCTTTTCCAACCTTAAGGATTCCATGATTCTATGATTATACATTAAGAAATACTATTGAAGAAATGTGCTTGTACATAAGCTTTCAATCTTGAAGTATATTCTGTGACTTGATGCTATTTAATAATCAAGAAATTTCATGGTATGCCTGAATGTAACATAGAATATACAGTGTCCATTCCTCCACACATGATAACGGCCTCATATATATCCAGAAGGACCATATGTCAGCACAACCATTGTGCAAATGAGACTGACAAGGTGGGCTTCACCTGACTTAATTACTTTAGCATTCATTTACTCAGTGGAGAAAATAAGGTCTGCAATTTGGACATCAGAAGTCAGGCAAGAGGAATTCCATCCAGTCTGGCATCCCCTGGAAGGATCAGTGCATGTGCCTGCCCATCGGCTTTCTCAGAAGGTGGGACGATATGACAGACTGAGCTGGGCAGGGGCTAGGGACATGGCTGTAGTGTAAACAGTTTGGCAGGACAGACTTTCCACTTGGTGAATCTGAAGTCAGGAAGGTACTAGGTGATCAAAGAGTTTGTTTCCTTCCTCCTGAAGGACCACATGTGTACCTCAGGTACATCTTTAATTGGGTGCAGTTAAAGAGTATGTTTTCCCCTTTCCTACCTCACATATACTTCTCTTTGCCATGACAAGGCAAAGGGACAAGCTATGCCTTGTACTGGGGGGAGAGAATCACTCCAGAACAAAGCTCTACCCCTTACTTCTAAGCCATCAAGGATCTAATATTCAAGGACAGAATCGTTCATTATACATATTGCTAAAGTAGTTCCAGAGATGTGATACCCTGCACAACAAGGATAGCTGCTAAGAATAGAAACCATACTTATAATAAAAGCCTCCACCCCCATAATGCCAGGACGCATGAGTTTGGTTCAAATTCCAGCAGCTTTTGCTTGTTACCAGGAGTGATGCAACAGTGTAGAACTGATGAAAAACATCCATCTTATAATCAGCAATATTGGAGATCCAAAAGTTCAAAACACTGGGTCCAAAATATACCAGAAGAACATCAGAACAACACATGCAACTGAGGCACACCCAGCCTCAGGATGAGCTGGAAAACAGTAGCTGAATCCACAGCGCTTTCATTTTTGTTAATTAGTATTAGAAGCTGCACCTTAGTTTAGCAGAGAACCAAGCAACATCATTAAAGCTTTGGCAGAATTCAAATAAACTCTACCTGGCAAGTCAGTCAACATGATAACCATAACTAGCATCTGGTAGTGGCCACTGCAAGAGGCTGGCTGTCCCTCGGTCATGAGCTGAGATAGTTCCTATCCCATGGCACTGGTTTTAGAAAGCTCACTCAAAATGGTGCTGCTTGTTTTCTGGTGGCCATTCCAGGAAAAGGGACAAATAGTCGAGCAGCCAGGTGCTACCTGAGCCTCAAAACTGGAGACACAGAGAGGTTACCTCAACCTATGTCATCCTGTGAGAACTAGAGTAAATTCAAATGCCTGGAATCAACTTCAGTTTTGGAGGAATGGAGACTTGAAGTGTTACATGCAGAATAAATGAGAACTAATTAAATGTTATAGTAATAAAAGGCTGATTGATAATGACAGTGCAGGAGAGAGAAAATAAATGTACTTGAGCAAAACCTGTGCCCAGGACACCTGCTGGGGAACTCAGAAGGTGTGACAGAGGGGACTAAGGGAAATGGCAGAACTACAGCTTGAGCAAGTGACAGTTCACATGAACTTCAGGTATACACTTACAAGTCCCATGTCAGTGCATTTTCTCTTGCGGCTTTCGGGGGGACTCAGACCTCAAACAGCACCTGCTCTTGGCTTCTACTTGCAGCATCCACAGCCACATCAGGGAGCTCACCCAGCAGATACTTCTTGTGACATCAAGGCATTAGGCCTGACAATGTCTACAAGAATGGTAATAAACCAGTTGTATTTCTCAGTGCTGCTCTCTGTGCAGTCACTTGAGGTTGAGCTGGAACCTACTTGGCTGCTGCTGCAGCAATGCCAGCCTTCATCCTCGGGTCAGCTCAGGCTCCAAGGTTTGAGGGCAACATGTAGAAGTCAGGCTGCACATTTACTCCTCTTTGTGGCCACTGCAAGGTGAGATACATGAATTCCATGTTCTGCTGCTCCAATACGAAAGACACTGTTTAAATATTTACCTATCACACCTTTGGCTATACTGCATCTCAGGCTCTAGCAACTGTCAACTATCTTTCTGTCCTTTCATTTCACATTATCAATTTGCTTCTGATTGTTAGTCACAGCAAAAGGTCACGCAAGATGGAACATCACTAGTTTAAAAAGTAGCTGGAAAGTATTAAAAACCCTGCCAATGTACAGCTGAGGAAACTGTCCAATTTTGTCAGTTTTCTGCGCAGGAAATATTACTGTGCTGAGCTAAGACTTTACTAAAATAAATTGGTGTTCTGCTTGTAGAAGTTGACTCTTATTTATAGCACTATTTATTTCTATTCAGCAGCAGGCAGTTTTTCAGTAGCTTCTCTCCTTCGGAGAAAGCTCTCAAGACCCAAAATTCACAGGCCTGGATTCGTGTGTATCCACACCGACTCAGTAGTAAGTAGCCATGCTAAACAACTGAATGCACACTTTACAGGAAAGTACTTCCATGTTTCAAACATTGGTCTTCCCAGTTAAAATCTGACCCCAAGATTAGTTTAATGAATTGAGAAATAAGCAGGCTGGTTTTCCGAGTGGAGATAGATCAGTAAAGTTACTTCACTGAAGTTTCGTGTTTCTGTTTTGCATTAAAGAAAAACTAAGTGAAAGAGATGATTGCAAATATCAACCCTTTATTCCTGTTGTGATTTTGCGTGGCAAGGTTCTGGTGAAGGCGGTGGGGCCTGCAGGCGTGGCTTCTGCAAGAGGCAGCTAGAAGCTTTCCTTAGGCTGGACAGAGTAAACACCAGCTGGGCTTAAGGATAGACCCGCTGCTGACCAATGCTAAGCCAACCAGAGACTGTCATAGCACCTCTAGGGGTGAGGAAGAGCCCCAAGTGCCAGAGAGAAAGATTTCCCTGCAGTTGGTGGAGAAACCCATGGTGGAACAGGTTGTCCTCCTGCAGCCCATGGAAGATGATGGGGAGCAGATAACCCACCTGCAGGACATGGAGAGTGATCCATGCTGGAGCAGGTTTGCTGCGGGGGCTTGTGACTCTATGGGCAACCAGGCTGGGAGCAGTCTGGGCCTGAGAGACTGAGAGACATTCTATGATTTATGACTGCACCCCATAGAATTGTCCCACGCTTGGGGCTGCTGGTGAAGAGCTGAAGCCCCATGAGAAAGGACTCATGCTGGAGAAGTTCATGGAGGACTGTCTCCTGTGGGTGGGACCCCTCAATGGAGCAGGGAAAGAGTGTGAGGAATGCCCCCTCCCCCCCCCAGCTAAGAAGGAAAACAACTTGTGAGGAATTGACTGAAATCCCCATTCCCCATTGTCCTGGGGGAGGCAGGGAGAGAAATACTGAATAGTTAAGTCTGCGAAGAAGGGCAGGGTAGGGGGGGTGGTGTTCAAGATTTGGTTTTACTTCTCATTATCCTGTTCTGATTTCTTTGTGTGTGTAGTATAGCGTAATAAATTATATGGGGCTTTTTTATTCCGTGTTGAGTCTGTTGTGCCCATGACGCTCATTGAGGAATGATCTCTCCCTGTCCTCATTTTGACTCCTAAGCCTCTCAATAGATATTTTCTCCCCCATCCAGCTGAAAAGAGGAGTGATAGAGTGACTTTGGTGGGCATCTGGCCTCCAGCCAGGGTCAAACCACCACAATTCCAAATATCCACCCCTCCATTATGCATCACCCTGCATTACTTGAGAAACACGCTGTCAATCATATGGTTTTCCTTGTCATATACTTGAGCCATTGTGCAATCCAAATAAACACATGTGCCAGGGGACTTGAAAAAGAAGAATTACAGGGAATGGACAGTCACACCACTTAATCTAAGCTATAGAAATAATTTGAAGATAGCAGTGAACCGTGCAATATATTTATTAACTCTCTTCGCATCTCAAACTTTCTTCACATGAGAGATAATAGAGCAAGAGATACTGAGATGAACAGATCAAGCAAAGAGAATGATATCCAATGAGGTCATGCAATTGCCTACTCTTATCCCAAAGAAAAAAGAGTTTTCTAGGTATTTCTGATGCTTCAGAGACTCACAACTCTTTCCTACTTTTTTTGATATGCTTAAAATGCAAGATTTATGGTGATTTAGTCTGAAACGCGGTTTACCTTGGCAGTGCAGGCATGAGAAGTTTAGACAAGAACAGGGAGATAACCACTGAGAAGATGGCCTGAAGAAAAATGCTCTGCACCCCTCCCTGGTGCCTATGATGTTGACATCCAGGGATGTGTAAGGAAGAGGATTTAAAATATTGAATTCCCCACTTCAGCACACACAACACTGAGCGTTCATGCCCTGTGCGTTTTATCTATCAAACCCATCAATTGGTAGCTAAGATGGATGTTTCCATGCCAAGTACAGAGCCCTTACAGACAGCAGAATGGTGACAGCAGATGCAACAGACCTTACCCACAGCATTACAAGAAGGTGCCCTTTTCTGGTGCTGCTCCCTCTCCTCCTTGTGAGAATGCACCATTAGGTATGTGACTTGTGCCTGTACCTGTGTGCATTTGCACAGAGGTGTATGTTTAGATAGTTCTTGATCATGTTTATGGGTTCATGATCTTTAAAAATAGACTTCACCAGTGAAATTGAACCTCTGGGCTTTTGATGATGCAGTAACAACTTTTAAGTGAGGAGTTTTTTGTTTCCTACCTTGTTTTCACTCCAGAGCACCTAGACAAGATTATTGTAGTTTGAAAACTGCTTAGTCCATAGCAGCATAGCAGAAACACCAAACTTGAAAACTGGCAAGCCAAACTTGTCAGCCAAAAGGGCCAACTGTATCCTGGGGTACATCAAGCATGTCATTGCCAGGCAGTCGAGTGACGTGATTATCCCACTCTACAATGCACTGGTGCAGCCCACCTTGAGTACTGTGTGTAGTTTTGGGTGCCTCAGCATAAGGATGTCAAGTGTGTAGAGGGTGATGAAGATTATGAAAGGTCTCAAGTGCAAGACTTATGAGGAGTGGCTAAGGTTCAGCTTACGGAATGCTGACGGGTAACCTCATCACAGTCTACAACTTCCTCAAGGGGAACAGCGGAGCGGGAGATGCTGATCTCCTCTGGTCACCAGCAATAGGACATGAGGAAATGGAATGAAGTTGCATCAGGGGAAAGTCAGACTGGACGTTAGGAAAAAGTTTTTCACTGAGAGGCTGGCTGGTCACAGAACAGACTCCCCAGGGAAGTGGTCACAGCACCAAGTCTGTCAGAGCTCAAGGAGCATGTGAACAATGTTTTTAGTCATATAATTTAGTTTTAGGTAGTCTAGCAGGGAGTTAGACCCCATGATCCATATGAGTCCTTTCAAACTTGAGGTACTCTATGATTCCACGAACCATCTAAGTCTGATATTCTCTGTGTGGAAATATCTCCAACCAGGGCTACTCAGTAAAAGCGACTTAGACTGCCTCCATCCAAACCTCAAACTATGAATTCCTGGACATCCCCTAAACAGAGACATGGAGCCATGAAACTTCATGGAAAACCCCATATAAGAAGGGATTTGTGACAGTTATACAAAGGCAGTTTTCAGTTATGTGATGATAAACACAACTGTTGCTGTTTTCATTGCTCCTCACACATCATTGGTGTTATTTGAATTAAACTCATGCTACTGATCTCTTCCTGAGATGCTAATGGAACAGATGTTATTTGGAACATACTAAATGGAAACATGGCATGCATTTTGTTAATGGACTATGCAGATTTTTGTGAGGCAGAACTGAGGAAATCAGCCAGTTGCTATTTCTGGCATTGCTGGTCGGATGTTTTTAGCATAATGCTTGCATACAGAAAAGCCAAGCCCTACAACTGCAAAGGCTAGCGCAGCCCAACATTCAGAGAGGACGGGCAGAGGGTTGGCTGGGGAATACTATAATAAGCTAAGTGGATGGATTTGGCCAGGCTAAAATCTAGATTTTATTCTAGATTTTATTTTAGAGGTACTTAGGGACATGGTTTAGTAAGTAATATAGGTGGTAAGGGGACGGTTGGACTAGATGATCTTGGAGGTCTTTTCCAACCTTAAGGATTCTTTGATTCTATTCCTACCCTTGCCAGAAACTATTTTTTACAATGTATTTATTATGTAACTTGCAAAACGGATAAAATATACTTGCAAACTGGGGGCTGAGACACTGCAACAAAATAAATGTTAGGAATAGCACAGAATTATTGCTAGCCATTGGTACATAACATCAATTTACAGCGCCTTGGTTCTCAGCCTAGTGCAGTGGTTTTTTTTCTGAGACACAAGGTCTCTACTTCTCTTAAAAACATGGGGGAAAGCAGAAATGACCTCTTATATAAAAGGCATATATCGTGTGTGGTGCTCTGAAGGGCTACTGCACAGAGGCAAGTGAAAGACCGTCACTAAGTCTCCTGTATGTTGCCAAGTAGTACCGAAGAGATGTGTAATGTCTTGCACTGGACCAGGTCAAAATCTTGAAGAAAACAGATGTTCTTTAGGAGACACAAGCCCTTTTCAGTTTGAGAGACACACATTAAACCTTAAGTCAAGCACCAAGTGAGAACAACAGCTCAGCACCACTGCTACAGGATCCAGAGAGAAACAAAATTCACCAATACAGTACCCAGGTAGTGCAGACTGGCTTTGACTGGTGATTGATGAGACAAACTGGCTCAGAGAGTATAATGCCATCAAACAATTAACAGAGGAGGTACAAGGGACTTGTCCGATTTTCTTCTTTTCTATACAACTGGTTTGGAGGAAAGTTGTCAGCCTCACCAGATTACTTTTTAAATAAAAAAAAAATGTCAGTTGTAAAAAGTCAACATAAAGACAATTACAGAATCAATGCAGAGAACAGTTGATTTGGTAAAAAAGAAATCTTCTGCTCATTCTGGCATACCTTGCAGACTAAACTGAGCCAAATTAAAACATAAAGTACTTGGGAGATGGGTCTTCCATGTCTGTGTTTAAAGACTGTACACCTGAAAGGTAAAGTTTGTTGGTGGAAACGAGCCTTTAAGCAAGATGTTTTAGTTCCAGTGAACATGAATCTATCAGGGCTTTGGCTTTCCTAACCTGTTCCCTGGCTGCTTGGAAAATTTTGCCATATTCTTCCCAGAGTACCTGCCCTTGCTTCCACCCTGTGTAGGCTTCCTATTTCTGTTTGAGTTTGCCCAGGAGCTCCTTGTTCATCCATGTTGGCCAACAGGTGTTCTTTGCCTGACTTCATCTTTGTTGGGGTGCATCACTCCTGAGTTTGGAAGAGGTGATTGAGCTTTTATGGGCCACTCATCTCTCCAGGGCTTTATCCCATGGTACTGCACTCTCCTGAGGCTCTTCCTATGAATGAGGCCTATGAAGCTGTTTCCTGCCCTTTAACCAGCTCTGTAACAGACAAGTGTTTGACATCAACACACCTGACAGTGACTGTCATATCAGACAGCCATTTGCTGGATTTTCACCTGGCAATCATATTGGAGATAACTCTCTAATTTTGCCATCTAGTCACTGGTTACTGTGCTGAATCTTCTGTAATCTTAGCTTTCCCAAGAGACAAGGTCACAGGGTTTTTTTACTAGACTCGCAGACCAGCTCTGCCTTTGCTCTAAAGTTCATTGTTTTGGGCTAAAAGAGACTCTAAAATTCATTAGTCAGTGAACAAGTTGCTGATGTTTGCATCAAAGGTTTCCCTTTGATGGCGTTCCAGCACCTATGCAGAGGGTTCATAGGGTTGGGTGGCAAGGCACAAGCTGATCATGAAAATCAGAGTACAGTATCTAGCTTAACTCCACCAAGAGCCAAAATAAAAAAAGTCTATCTCACTTCTTTTGCTTTCCATATTAATAAAGTTGCAACTAATTATGTAAACCATATGCTATGTCCATAGTTGAATGTGTTAATGAAGTCCTCTGAAGAGGAAGCTTCAGTTTTTTATATTAAAAATGGGAACTCTTCTTTTGCCAAAATCCCTTTTTCCCCTCTTTGCCAATTTGCATTTACTCACAGGCTCTTCAAATCAGCTTCTTACTCTTCAGCCAAAAAGGTAACTTAGGATTTCCAAAAGGGAGGGCTGGGAGGGGGGGTAGGGCAGAATGGATAGTTGACAGGAACTAGAAATTATTTTCTCTAGCATTTTGTGATGATTTTTAAGTACTTCTTTTGATTTCTCTCCCTTAGACCCATGTAACTTCCCTGTGTAAGCAAGAACAGATGTTGCAACAAGCAGATTTCACCCTATGACCCTGAGATCTCATTGCTTCTTTTCTCTGGTGCATGTTTGGATTCAGAGTGAAAAACCTACAAAAATGCATGGGGGTGGGGTGAGATGTGAGGCTGGGGAAGAAGCTAATTTTGGAAAGTCTTCCCTAGCAAACCCTCCTCAAGTTCCACTTGTCTCACTTTATTCATGAATATCTCCATTCCGGAAGCTGAAGGCATTAGAAATGTGGCATCGAACCAAGAGTACCCAAGCACATAAATTAGATCTTCTCTAAAATTATTTCAGAAGACATGACCTATTGCCATTCCCACTGTGCATAATGTGTCGCAGCACATGACAACCCCTTGTCCACATTACCCCCTTGCACACACCCCTCTGTAGAGAGCTGTCTTATAGATCTGCATCTCTTTGTTCCACACACACACAAATTTCTTCTCAGTGATTAAAAAAAGCCTGTTGCAATACTATCACTTCCCAGTTCTTTCCCTACTGTTCTTTATATCCTTTTTTGCAAAAAATCTTCTGAAATTGCCCCTGCCACCCCACAACCACACTTCTGTTTATGTCCAGTGTGAGACACATCTACAGCTCCCTGTCCTTGTCACAACCAGCTGGCTGAAGGCAGGGTGGGGAGGACAGGCATGAAGCCAGCTGCCAGCATCTGTGACAAACAGCTGGCAAGGACTATGGAGCTTACTGAGAGCGGCTGCTAGCAATGCTGTGCAGTGCTGCTGGCAGCATAGCTGCCTCTGATATGGTTTGAAAACCAAGCCCTGCCCTAAGGAAATCCGTGCTCCTGAAGTCTCTGCCTTTTCCACCACTGCTTGCTGGGACACCACCAGGTGCTCCTACAGAGAAGAATAGAGGCTTCCCACATGCAGTGCAACAGACACAGTAAAAGACTGGCCAGGGAGCTTTCAAATGAGCTGCCTAGGGGCTCCCAGGTCACATCTCTGCAGCTAGCATAGGGTCCTGTGAATACCATCTCCACTTTCACAACTCCCTTCTCAATGCTGCTTTTTCTCTCCACCTACATTTCTTGCAGCCAGGACCATGGAGTCCCATCCAGCTGCGGGAAGAAAGTGTTGCCATCTTCCCACAAGCTTCCCATCCCTATGCTCCCTTTTGTGCTGCTGAGTGAGTAGAACTGCCAGTGACATGCAGATGACAATGTTGGGTCCTTGCCCCTACCAAGCATCAACTCATGGTCCCTAGGAAAACCCACTCCAAGAGCTGTGAGAAAGAAAAACAAACAAGAAAACCAGTGCAATTACAGCCATTATATCTCAGCACATAATTCTGAACATTTTATAACCCTTTGTCTGGACTGGTTTTGTTTTTTCAGAGGACTTTTCCCTGGGGAGATTATTTCTCAGCCAAATACCCTGTCAAAAATTTTCTCAGCAGCCACGGTTTTCCACTCTGTTCTTTCCTTCTTTACGTTTCTTTTGTTGTATCTGAATTGCACCTCTCCATTCTTCCTTGCACATATATCTAAAAATATTTACTGATTTGAGATGTCTATCCATCTTAACAATCCAAATACCTTTTTTTATAACAACTAATGTATCAGATTTGGTTTCTAAATCTTAATATGATTTTCAGAGACATTTAAGCTCCTTAAAATATGAACTCTTTGTTTACATACATCCCCTGTTATAAAGGGGGAAAAAATCAATATTTAACAGATGCAGAAGGGTACTTCGAAAACTAATATTCTCTAAAATGAAAGAGCACTGAGAAAGGAGAACAGACTAGAGATTAGAGTTGGCAGCTCTCCATTGTGTGGCCACTTATTGTCACAGAATCCAGCAAGAGATGGCTCCTGCCATTTCCTTTTGATTTCTCTGTGTAAATCTGCTCTCACCTAAAGCTTGACCACATGACAGTACATACTCACATTAAACTGATTATTTCTGTCTGAGCTGCATGTAGAAGAGGCAGCCTTAACTTCAACATAAATAATATCCCTTCTGGAAATACCACTCTACACTGCAGAAGGAGATGCATTTCACATCTCTAACAGACCCCTGCATTTTATGTTAACTTCTTGACGTTAACCAGGCAAAAAGTCAGTCCAGCCTAACATCTGCGTTAGTTGATTAAAATGTCCAGATAAGGTAGACAGACACACAGATACACCTAAAAAATCTACAGATTTCAGGTACTATAGATCAGATTAAAAACTTACAATTCCTAAGAAATATCTACTTTGACGCAAAACATGGTGAAAAATTTCCTTGAATAACCTGGAAATAGTTTGCAATTAACCAAGCATCATCATGATACAAAGGAGTAATAGACGATTCATGCCCTGTCAAGCTGCTGCTCCCCACAGGTAGAGTGCAAGCACAGAAAAAAAGAGCAGTGGGTTTCTCACAGGGTAATAAATGCTGTGACTGCAGAGATTTCTCCTAGTGCTAACTAGGCCTCCCTCTTCCTGCAGATACAGCATGTATCTGGAGAAAAGTCATGCATCTTGAGGGTGGGACTATAAGGGAGTTGGATTAGTTGAAGTACTGAGCATCCAGCTGGTTGATTCAGCCAGCTATCTCTGCAGTCCCCCTGGAGCAAGAGAAGTATGGCTTTATTTCCTCCTTTCTGTAACCTCACAGCTGTTGGGTCAAAGGATGCTTTAAATGCACTAATCAAGCAAAAAAATATAGGAAAACCTAATCAGGTGCCTTTTATTACTCTCTTGCAGAAGATGATGACATCACACAGATGCAGGTTTATAGCTTTTTTATTTGGAAAATTAAGGTATAATAGAACAAAGCAGATAAATCAGTCAGACTAAGTATGTGAACAGTCGTAGGATTTCAAGAAGGAAAGCCTCTATATAGAATGGACATGACCCAAAATGATTTAGAAAGTCTTATTAAAAGAAACAGGATGCAGCATTTCAAATGTTTCACCATCTCTAGCTTTGGGATAAAGGTTTCAGAAACTCACAAAATTAAACTGTTCACATTGTTGGTTGCACATCATCTCTGAAGCCACAAGGAAGTACCTATCATCGCTTTATTTGACTTTCCCTCTCAGGTTTTTGGTATGCTGTTGGACTGCACACAAGAATGGAATCCAGAAACTTCCAATTTAGGATTTTGCATATGATCTTATACAAGTTATTAAGCATTTCTGAACAATCTAGAGATCCTAAAACTTATGGGGCAGCATCCTACTGTTCTGGGTGGCATATAAACAAGGACTGCTTTGAAAAGTTCAAAAGCTCAGTAACTTAAGAACCTTGCAAGCACACAGCCAAGGAACTCCATCAAAGAGCAAGACCATTATGGCCATCAGAACACCCAGTGGCTTCAAAGAACTAGCAAGAAACTTCTCAGTAAAACTAGAATGAAAGGATTCTAGGAGAAAAGGGGAATAGGAAGGCAAGCCAAGGGGAACAAAAAGATCTTGTGCCATTTTTGTCAGCTTTGAGCAAATGCAGTGAAGACTGTGGGAACACTTAACCAATGATTAGAAGAGGCTTAGTAGTACCCTAAGAAATATCCCTTTTTTATATTTTTGTCTGGTATTACTTTGATTCAAACTTACCCCATATTATCATTTGTTATATTGTCATTACCTACCATATCATCATACACAATCTACCCTTCTAACTTCACCTTTACATCTGTCTTTTCAAAGTGTGTCTTTTCAAACTCTCCAACAGCTGACCTAGGCAATATATCTATGTTAACATGTTTCTCTCACCCTCCTGATACCTGCTTACACCTGTGACACCAGAGGTTTTGGGATTTTTTTCCATTTTCTGGATGTTCAAATTTCTGTATGTTAAATCTAAGCATGGAGACTATAAAAATGACTGCTGAGTTTGCTCTTTTGTTTCCAAGGTTAGAGACCTCCATCCCAGTTGTGCTACCCAAGAAGTCCCCAAAAAAGTCCATCTTTCCTGGTGGCCCCTTTCAGGTACTGGAATGCTGCTATAAGGTCTCCTCAGAGCCTTCTCTTCTCCAGACTCAAAAAGCCCAAGGCTCTCAGACTGTCATCATAGGAGAGGTGCTCCAGTCCCCTTATTATCTCTGTTGTTCTTCTTTAAACTCCAGTTGAAGAGTACATAGACTGTTCTATCTTCTGCCATGGTTGATGTCCTTTTTACCTTTGTCTGGTTTTACCTGTCATTATTCTGCACAGCAAAATTACCTATTTTTTTATTTCTCTTCCCTAGGCAAATTCTGTCTTCTTCTCATAACCATGCTTTGCCACATGCAACTCTCCTTAGCTAGCTGTCGGACTTCTACATCTTGTTTGGAAGATGGCTTAGCTTGACTGCAGACCCTCTTCTAAACTCCATTAAATCCTCTGTCCTAGTACCTCCTACACCTACTACTGGAGCACATCCTCCCTAGGAAATGTGTATTAGGAATCCACTTCAGAAAAATGTAGACCTCATGTATATTGCTTTTTTCTTTTTTTTTCCCCTCAAGATCCACTCCATTTTTTTCTCAGTAGCCACATCTCTCTCTTCCCAATTCCCTCTCTTCAAGTAGAAAAGAATATCCCACAAATAATCCCTTAGAGTCTTTCAGATACCTAATCCCATTTCCTGTTTTCTGTCTGGTATTCCATTAAAAATATATCATCTGAAGGCATGCATGGATAAATGCAACTACACAGAAGCATTCCTTTTAACATCACTGGCAAACATTTAGAGAAAATATACATTGATAAAATTTATAAACACAATGTTTACCACTATCTTGCTACTGTTGTGATTCAGTGAAAACAATTTCTGAGCCTTTCCACTCCTATGGCTTTCCTGTTCGCAGGAAGTATCTATGTGAAAAGCTGTCAGAATAAAGCTTTTGCCTTTCCAATTCTCACTCTCATTTGCTGCATAGCACTGCAAGTTGTTCACTTAATGTGTTTCACACAAGAAGTTGCTGCAATTGAAGTTTCTTATCCACAAATACATTTTTCAGCCATCTCTGACATTTTCTATTTTCCTTCCACAGAAAGCCTTTTATGGATTCACCAGCTCTATAAGGAGATAGGTTATTTATGTTGGATCTACTCCTTAACCTTACTTATCTGATTTTACCTTATCTGACATCTTGTTTCTCAACCCACATATGTGTATGTAAATCTGCTTAGAGTATTTCCCATTTCTTTACAATTTTTAGTTCCCACAATTGCGTATTTTCTAGATTTATTCAACTCCCTATTCACTGCTGACATCTTGACACTAGCAAACAGCCTTTCACTGTAAATCTTTTCCCATGACTTAACTTGGGAATCAGTTTTTCCCCACTTCCTTTGTCTGCTTATAAGTTTAAGCACTGAAAGTTTTCCTCTGGAGCAGCCACACTGGTCTAAACCAGCTGAATTTACCTTCCTCACATCCTGCGCCCTAATGTTCCTCTCAGCCCAGAAACCACAAGGAAGCTCCACCAGGCAGTAGATCCTGACACAAACTCATCTCTGCTAAGGCAAAAAACCTCAAATTAATTGAATGAAATTACTTTGAAGCCCCCAGTAACAACCACCATACATGGAAGGACCTCAGCAGTATCTCCACTATTTCATAGTTTATTTCTTTCAGACCCCTCAGATTAATACCATCTGCTCCTGGTAATTCACTGCATTTATCTTTCTCAAGTTGCTTCATAACTTCCTCCTGAGAGACCACTATCTCTCTTAAGGCCAACGTCTGATTTCCCATAGGAAATGCCCCCTGAATCGCACCTTCCATGGAAAACACAGATGCAGGAAATTTGTTTGACTTCACTCTTAGCTAAGCCTCCTTTCCAGCTGACTCCCCATTGCATAATGATGCACAGTCTCTCATATGGTTTTCTGAACTCTCACAGGTACCTGTGAATTTCTTGTCTTAGAAATATTTTTGTATTTTAGACACCATGTACTTATATGGCACAAAGTCTCTTTATAGTGTCAAAGTTTCCTTATTGTGTTTATCTCCAACATGTATCTGGGTAGAATGTTTCAGACACAGAATAAGAATTCTATTATTTTCCTCACTTTTAAGCCATTTTTCTTCATGTTCAAAACCATTATGTCTCCCTGGAAGAATTTCTATTGATTAGAAGCAAGTTCACCCTTCTACATTCTTCACCTCAATTAACTCCTGCAATTACATGATGAATCTCTTCCTTTTTCACAGTCTCCAAAACAAGTTATCAAATAATCACTTACTTATGCTTTCAGTAAGCTGCTCCAATCTGCCATTCTGCAAAGGCCAGCAAGGTGATGCACTAATTATACATCACTAGAGCTGCCAGTTTAGCTAGGTGTCCTTCAAAGGAATGGCTTTGGTCAAGACAATAGTTTGGGTTTTAATGTCATGTATTGATGCTGCTTGTTCAAACAAAACCAGTAACATTATTTAAATCTCACTGACTTAGGAAAATATGGAGAGGCATGCAAATTCTGCTGTCAAGCCAACAAAGTAAACAAACTAAGACACAATGAGATTAAAAGATGGGATAAAAGTCTGAGATCAAAGAATCCTCGTCAGAAACTCTTATGCACCAACAGTCACTTCTCATGAAAAATGAGTTGCAACTATACTGAAATCAGACAGGTAGAAAAAGCAATCCCCAGAACAACAAGAAATGTTGGTCTCCAAGGGGGTTACAGCATCAAATACAATTCCTTATAATACTGCTATAAACAATTTGGAAACTAGAAAATGCTAGAGAACAGGTGTAGAGTACTTTCTGCAAGGATTCACAGTTAATAGGCAGCTGTGTTCTGTACTTCTGTTTTACAGCTAGACTAGATCCAACAGCAGTGAACCCTGCTCTCTAATTATGGTGTAACAAGTGTCTTGATAAGTTTGAATTCTTTTCCTTGTAGGTAAATGAAAACAGGATTAAATAAAGGGTCTACAAAAGGTTGGAGGATATCCTCTGAACAAAACAATTCAGAGATAGGCAACGCTGAAGTGTCATCAGTATCTGACGACAATGTGGAAAATATCAGAGTACTTTTGGGATGTTTGGAAAGAAGAAATTGTGTAAAGATAATATATATAGCAAATAGACTCTTGATAACACCATCTAATATCTAAAGGATGACTATTCTATAGTTTTAGATTTTATTCATAGTACATTCTTCTATAGTAAGAATAATATTTACATTAATTTTAGTAAATTATTGTAGAATCCTAGTAAATTCTCTAACATTGGAGTCAATTGTGTGACTGTGTTTTTTACAAAATCCTTTATTCAGTGAGATTCCATTGGCTTTCTCAAGATAGGTGGAGCTTAGAAATATTATAAGGAAATCGTTTTTCATGTCCACTTGGTATGTACCATCTCCCAATTTCATTGAACATACTCTTTATTTCTGTATTCTGAGAATCGACGTAAAATAGTGCTTATTCATCTCATGATTATCAGTTATTTTTAGTACATTTTTATTATGAGTCTTTTCTCTCTCTTCTGCTTTAAAGAAAACAGGTCAGGATATGAATTAACCATTCTCCTTTTTCTAAATACTTCTTGGAAGCAAATTCCTCCCTGATGAAATAACCTATTAAACATATTACACAGTACTATTTCTATTCTGAAATAACTACTGATTTATGTAGATGAGTTGATAATACCTCATCATCCATTTTCTAAAATATTGCTGAGGTTGGAGTTTTTTACTGGCTTTGCACATTGGATAGAAGTCATAATTATGTTCCCATAATAGTACCCAGGTGTCTTTCCTGAGTTAATTTAGAATTCAGCAAGGCGTATGACTAATTAAAACTTCATTTAAGAACCAGATACTCTTGAGGCCGGTGCATAAATGACTTTATGACATTTTTAAACATACAGAAAAATGGTCCATGTGGTATGTCAGCTTCTCAAAGCCTCTAATGCCTGATAAGCAATTAATTATTTTAAAAGTATATCCTTTTCTATCTTAGACTTTTGAGGGTATAGAATGAGTAACAGATAATTTTTTTAGTGTAACAGAAAAGTAAATAAAGAAACCATAACCCTTGGTCTAATGTAAATTCTTTTAACAAACAAAATTTACAAGAAAAGGCCAGGGAAAAGATTATGCAAAGTGGTTATCTAAATCCAGACTGGTCTTGGATACAATCACTTGATTCTTATAGACTCATAAGATTACAAACCCTGAAGGTAACAAAACACGGCTCTGGAACTGAAAAGGAGTAGAAAGTTATAAATAGAAATTCACTGTCAAATATTTCTTCAGCATCGGTGGAGATGAGACACAGACGGAGAGGAGATTAAATCTACAGGAGACCTGGGGTATATTAATTAAGTGTCTGACATTACAGAACACATGTCTGGGTTGAACATAACCAATCTCGTCTTGGTGAATTGATTTTCTGATAGTGTCTTGAAGACTAGTGGCCAGTATCCTCAATAAAAATCTTTACATCTACATTACTTAGTGAAATCAGGAACTAAGCATCACATTCTGGGCATTATTATTAGATTTAGCTGAAATGGTAAATTCTTGCATGGCAAGCAGCCACTTTCTCTAGAGTTACTGAACTTATTCCCTATCAGATGGAAAAGCAACTGTGAAAAATCTTTACATAAGCCTGCTGGGACTCCATCAAAGCCAGGTGCTTTGGCAACAGAGACTCTTCATCTGATCTCCAAGTTTCCTAAAACTTTATTGCCTGTTCTGATATTAGCTTGAAGAGACAGGAACTGTTGTTTAACTTACTGAGCGAAATGGAAAACAGAGATGTGCCGGGCACCATAACACCATATTTTTATCATGCCTTTAAACATATTCAAACATAGATAAAGCTAAGCAAGCACTGTATTAAAATAATCTGAGTAACCTTGCAAAGTCAAGCTGCAAAAATAAAGAAAATCAAGGCAGCCTTCACTCGTTCCCTGTTACATTTGTCTGTTACTCTACAGCCTTGGTCTAACACAATAGATGATGAAGTCCCATAATAAAAATAATAATAATAACAACAACAACAATAATAATAATAAAGTCTTCAGAAAATTTGGGAACAAAACTAAGTTTCAGAATTAAAATTTTAACTACCCATCCCAAAAGGATACATACAAAGCTTTGACATGCACACGCACGCACGATTTCTCCTCTTGCAAATTATTTCCCCAGCCAGTAATTACAATTGACCTTTGTTCCCATCAGCCTAGTGATTCTCCTCTCTTTTGCATGCAGGTAGGAACTGCTATAATTTTCCACTCCTTGTGCACTGTTGCAGTGAAGCTTTCTGTTCTCACCTTTCCAACTTCACTTCATCTCTAAGCGTAGATGTGAAATCTATGACTAATATAAAAATTACTTGTCTTATTGCACCTTAAAGAGCACTGCATCAGCAAAATAAGACAAAAAGAAAACTATTAAGAGATCCAAGTTCAGATATTCTAAACCTAGAACCTTGCCTTGACAAATGTAACAGGAAGATGGGTCAGGAAAAAGATGGGTGGAAGAAGTTGTGCGTGAGAAAAAGAAATAATTTGCAATTTGTTGCACAATAAGCTGAAATTTCCATTCCTTTTAGCTAGTCTCCTGCTCCAAGACTTCTACCTAAATACACAATAAAATACTAACTTTACTGTTATCTGTTACTTTTTCAGGACTTGCATGAACTTTTTATTCTCTTTTCTTGCATCTACCGCAATGACAGAATCACAGAACATTAGGAGTTGGAAGGGACCTCGAAAGATCATCTAGTCCAACCCCCCTGCCAGAACAGGATCACCTAGACTAAATCACACAGGAACACATCCAGGCAGGTTTTGAATGTCTGCAGAGAAGGAGACTCCACAACCTCTCTGGGCAGCCTGTCCCAGTGCTCCACCACCCTCACAGTGGAAAAGTTTCTTCTCATATTAATGAGTTCATGCTTTCTCATTGGTGCTTCTGTGCACTACTTTATGGCATTAGCAAAAACTCATCATTTCAGATTTTCTGGGGAGGATTTTTTAGCCAATATACGCAACATTATAGTTTACTCTTTGATACATGGATCCCTCCCCTCAACTATAAATTATAGTAGGCGGTCTTAGTGGAGTATACATGTGTATCATTAGCAAAAAAGACCATTAAATATTTAATTTACACTTCTATATATATGTTGGGTAAGACTGCCAGTATATATATCCATTGAAAACCTCCTCTGAGGAGCAATTCACTTAGACCAAGAAAGTCAGTTTGCATGAAAATCAGTATCAATCCAGAGTCAAAAAAAGGGAATGTTTATTTTAGAGGTTGGAACATGTAAGTGAGCACTTCTTTTTTCTGTGTTTGTACCTATCACTGATCCATAAGTAGCTCAAGTGATACTTGGAAAAGCTAAGCAAATGACTGCTCAGTAGCTCAAAGTATGAATTCAATTAAAGTGTCATGGCATTTTACAGGTATAGCTTCATTCTGACTGGGATAGACCTAATTTTCTTCTTAGGAGCAAGTATAGTGCTGCTTTTTGGATTTCAGACAAGAATAATGTTGATAGCACACTGATGTTTTGGTTGTTGCTAGTTAATGTTTACACCAAGTCAAGGATTCTTCAGCTTCTCATGCTGTCCTGACAGCGAGGAGGCTGGGGGTGAACAAGAAACTGGGAGGGTACACAGCCATGACAGCTGACCCCAACTGACCAAGGGGATATTCTGTACTATGACAGCATGCTCAGTATACAACTTGGGAGAAAAAGGCCAAGTGTAAGACCGTGGCTCAGGAACTAGCTAAGCATCTGTGGTCTGCAGGTGCTAAGCAACTGTACTGTCCATCACTTGTTATTCTATACTAATATTCTATTCTAATATTATTCTATTAATGTTAATTTTTGTCTTTTATTACACTGTCTTTATCTCAATTCATGAGTTTTACCTTTTTTTTCCCCGATTGTCTCCCCATCAAACTGGAAGGGTGGAGAGTGAGCAAATGGCTGTGTGATTGTTTTAGCTGCCTGCCAGGTTAAACCACAACAAGGTATGAAACACATAAGCTATTTTCTTTTTGAGTCCCTAAATCTCTGCTGCAGGTGGTACCTCTCCTGGCCATTTGTTCTACGTAGGTTGTATCAACAATAGCTAACACGAACATCTAAAGCAAATCTTTAATTTTTAAACAAAAGGGTTTGTCAATCATCTGCTCAAGTAGAAAACAAAGACACTATTCATATATAATATATACATCTATATAAAGTGCATGTGTAAATACGCACTTGTCTAAATATATATATCACTTGCAAAAGAGCAGCAGGTACAATAAATAGAAGAATTAACCTTATTTACTTTTTAATAAATAAGGACTGGAAAAGTTTAGGGAATTTGCTAAAGCAACATTGAACTCAGCAGTAGCATTTTACAGCTACTAGTGCAAGACCTTACTGTGTTTTCCTTTCTACTGGGGTTATGCCCTTTATAGTGTTTTATTTTTATAGCGCTTCAGAACTGAACAAACCAGAAACTAAATTAAACTCAGCTAAAACCATTGTGGTTAATCTAGGTGTGAAGTTTGACATCATGAAAAACAGAGGATTGCCCAGTTTCAACATCAAACGAGAATGAGCCATGGCTGACTCACAAAAGTCAGTCTATGTTCACTGGAAACTGGTGAAACTTTATTTTCCTTATGAAACTTGTCTGGGGGTTGTTTTTTTGGTTTGGGTTGGGGTTTTTTTCTGTGAATTTTTAAGGGATAAAGATTTTAAAATCCCACAAAATATTTATTTATATTTTTCCAAATGTCTGAGAATCCTGGGAAGGACTATAAAATTCAATCTTCCCCTTTATGTTTGTACATACAGGGGCAAATCAATCTGAAAAATTACTTTACCAGAAAGAATAAAATAAAGGGACAGGGGCCGGCAGGGAAAGGAAGTTCCCATGAAGAAAATGCCTTTGGAAACCTCAGACTTACACTAAACCAGATGTACTTTAGTTTGTCTCTCATTCATGAGGAGGTATACACATTCAAAGCTTAAACGTACATTTCAGTATTTCAGTAAGTGAAGCAAGTAGCTTCATATCTCAGCTTGAGCATTCAGATCAGCCTGTAACCCAATTCTTGTCACAAAACAATATATCAACTAAACTGAACATTCCCTTGATAATTTTATAGTCTTTATGAGGTCTTTCCTTTCCCTTCAACTACTTTTAACCCTCTTCAGTTTAAATCATTTATAGTCTCTGCCTTCAGTGCCCAGTAGATGTTATAAAAAATAAGCATGAAACAGATGACTACAAAGTAAGTTTTCTTTACTCTTCTGTAAATGAGTTACAGTTATACTGCAGAAGTGCTGATAACTTGTCTGAGAGACAGGACTTACTTAGACTTTTTTCCTTCTTGTTCACAATTCCTTGATACTCCTGTAAGGAGACTGAGCAAGGTAGGACCTTTTGCTCTCCAGGGAGAGCAGAAATTGCCACCATGGCAGGTCAGCCAGCAGTTTGTGTTTGTATACTGCACAAACTAGCAGTTTCATATTTCATACTCATTCTTCAAAAAGGATAAGAATGATTTTTAATCCTTGGATTAGAGGCTTCACCTGTCATGAGAGGAGCCACATCCAGGAGATGAGTCTGCTTGTCTTCAAACATGGAGACAAAATGCTGTTAGGGATGGACAATGTCTAACATCCAAGATGACAGGAAGAGCTTTCCTGGGGACCAGAAATCACTAGGCAAAGCTGGCAGCAATGGAGAAATTCCATGGGATGACTAAAAAAGAGTGGTAAAGGAAGGTCCCCAGGATAAAAGGGAGAGGTACCTACCCATCTACCTTATTTCTGTTTGTCTGACCCGATCATTGGGAGTTTTACTACTTCAGAAGACAGTTAATTACCCTAACCCAGATGTGGGGAAAAAAAAAATCCTGTCTCTTCAACATTCAAAAGCTTTTCAGTCTCTCAGCAACTTTCACTAATAAAAATATCTGACAAATCATCTTTGGCTAACTAATCACTGGCCACGACATGCCACCATCATCAACCTGTGAGACAAATAAAACATTTGACAGTACCCACCCACCTGGCTGCTTCTGGGAAGAGCGTGTACAAGTACTAGAGACTCGGGTGCATCTACTGACCTATGAGGTATGCATTCTCCCTTTCCTAAAGTAACCTTTTCCAATCTCAGATCTAATTACTGTTTCTGGATCAAGCAAATGTCTGCAACAATATAGCAAAGGATAAGGCATGAGTCAAGTTGTTTAAGGCAGTACCTGGAAGTAATTTTCTCCATCTATCCCCTGAAACTTGCTCTGTGACAGTTTAAAAAAAAAAAAAAAGCTTTTTTAATAGCTAGCTAAACATGACATTTCTGCAAAATTCATTGCCATCAGACAGCTGAGCATATGCACATCCATCAGATTGAGACATGAAAAGCCCCAGTAAGCTTTGTGACTCTCTGAATTCTAATCCTAATCCCAATATAATCATTGAATATTTGTGAATGGAAAAGACCTTTAAAATCATCAGGTCTAACCATTAACCTAACACTACTAAATCCACCGCTAAACCATATCCCTAAGCACCACATCTACATGTCTTTTAAATGCCTCCAGTGATGATGACTCAACCACTTCCCTGGGCAGTCTGTTCCAGTTACTGACAACCGTTTGGTGAAGAAATTTTACCCAATAACCTGATCTAAACCTTCCCTGACACAACTTGAGGCCATTTCCCCTTGTCTTATCACTTCTTACTTGGGACAAGAGACCAACACCCATCTGGCTACAACCTCCTTTCAGGTAGCTGTAGCAAAGAAGACAACCTCCCTCCCCTCAGTCTTAATTTCTCCAGATTAAACAACCCCCAGGTCCCTCAGCTGCTCCTTATGAGACTTTGCACCCTTCACTAGCTTCATTGCCCTTTTTTTGGACACAATCCAGCCCTCAATCTTTCTTGTAGTGAATGGCTCAAAACGGAATGCAGTAATCAAGATGCAGCCTCATTAGGGACAAGTACTGGGGGACAATCACTTTCATAGTCCTGCTGGCCACACTTGCTGATATAAGGCAGGATGCTGTTGGCCTTCTTGGTCACCTGGCTATACTGATGGCTCATATTCATTCACTTATTGACCAATACCTCCAGGTCTTTCTCTGCTGTACAGCTTCCCAGCCAGGGAAGTAGTGTTGGATGTTACCCAGTCTGAAGCTGTTGTGCAAGCAGCTGGAGACTACACAGTGAAAGGATTGAGACTATGGGTTAGTTACTTACCAAAACCCCAACCAATCCAATTGGATTACAGCAGCCACTTTACTGTGTGATTTGTTCAGGAATGGGCAAAAAGCAAGGGCATGCAATGAATATTTCACATTCTCTATTATCCTCAAGCTACTGGGATAGTGGAAAGAACAAATGTATTGGTAAAATGTATCCTTAGACCCCACAATTCCAGATGGCCCATATGACTCCCTGATGCCATAGCAAAAGTGAATAGTCATTGGGGTACAATGGTCCGGGAAGACTGGGACAAGAAAAGGCATGCCAAGGGAGCATGACACTGCACCTTACACACCTTTCAAATCAAAGCCACCTTTGATGCCTGGGACCTCAATCTGACTCCCAAAATGCCACAGAGGATAGGGTTTGGTTTCAGAGAACCACAGAGTCTTTGGGTCCAAGGAGACTGGAGCTAGATAAACCGGCCAAGGAGAGTACAACACTGCATACACACAGAGGACCTTCACACGTATTCCTACACACGTTCGGAATATGTGGCTTAATGGTGCTGCAGACCTCAGCCATGAGGAATAAGGTTACAGTTAGGGTTCATTGAGCTAATAATCTTAGAGGTTTAAGGACCCTGTGGCTGGCAAGGGTTTGCCAAGGGGAGCATGGCATTACACCAACATTGCTCCTTCCATACTTTTCAACCATGAAGCTGAGGACCTCAGTGTAGCTCCCAAGCTGCCCCAATGAGGGTTAGGGTTTAATTTTCCACTCTCAGGTTTGATATGGTATGTGTACAAATAACTGATGTTGTTCAGTAATAAGTGCTGTTTATTTAGATACCAACAGGATTTCCTAAATGTTGTCAGCCAGTATTTTGAAACCATGACGTGAGAAATTCATATTGCTTAACTAAAGGTCTCAAAACTAAATTAGATTTTCCAAAGGTGTGGGTTCTCATTTGCTACTACCTTTACTGTGCTTCAGTTTTCTTCTTCACCTTGCTAGTGCATTTTAGGAGACTTTAAAAAACCCCCGAAAGTAAAAGTCTAAACAATAAGATACCCCAATTCCAGAATTTAATTTGAGAGCTCCAGTGAGTGCCTTCCTGCACTGCAGAAGCAGCTAGGACCTGCTGGCTGCCTCAGCCTGGGGGATGCATTCTACTGCAAGGAGGCTGGGAGCTAGTTGTGGGTACCTAACTCTGGTACCTAGCTCTGGTCCCTTGAATAATAATAAACTGTATACTTCTAGGAAAGAAATACAGAAAAAAACTGCTTTGGCAACAAACACAGTGCACAGTGTAGAGGAGTGTTATGAAGGGGAATTGGGGAAAAAAACCCAGGTAGAACTATTCCTTTTCCTGATGTCTCTGAAACAAGGCATGAACAAGACCAGGGAGGACACAGGAAGCAGTAGAGCTCTTTTTGAGATCAGGGGACAGTACCATGTCTGGAGGACAAGCAAGGCAATGGGAAAGATGAGCGGCAATGCCATGTCTCCCCCATTCACATATGACAGACATGGCCATGTGCTGGTCACAAAGGGTAAAGGAGGCACAGATACAAGTCTTCAATCTTGTCCTGAAATACTTCCTGCCACAACTCCTCTCCAGGCAAAGGTAAGACCAAAAATCTTTGTGTGCAAACATGTAAAAGGAAATGTGCACTGAATAAGCCCTGTGAAAGATAACATGATAACCTCATGTCAGTGAAATGCCAAACAGCAGTTTTGTCTTTTTAAAATCATAATGGTTGGGTTGATAAAGAATATATGCTTCCTATAAAATATACAAATAATGCAGTAAATTCTTGCTTTCACAGCACCGTTACTGAAATGGAGAGTTATTTCCTGTACATCTAAGACTACTACAATTACTTTTAAAACATTTTCCTGTCTAATCTTGTTACACTCTTAAAAGGTTTTAACAGAAGTTATATCCTGGCCCAAAAAAAAGAGAAATAATAGTAAATCCTCTTCTACCAGTCCATTATGTGGCACATTTTCTCCCATAAAAGCAGGAAAATATATGTCTGTATGAAAGCATATGAAAGAGCCTTGGTCCATCTTGTCTAAGGTAATATTTTGCATGGACATTATATTCACATGCCACAAGAACACAAGACAAAGACTATTTCAGGTAGAATTTTCAGCGTACAGATCCAGCTTTGTAACTCTCTGAACCCTAACCCTAATGCTAATCAGAGCTAGGGCTGGAGACTGTAGTTCCCAGTACAATAGGTGGTCCAGGTTAGAAAAATGTGGAAGAAGGTATGTTGCTCAGTGCTGTGCTCCTTTTGGCATGCCTTTTTCACCTCCTACTAGCTGTAGGCTTTCTGGTCCTCTAAACCATGACCCTGACACAAACGGAAACTTGGGACTCAGGCTGAGGTCCCCATTACCATAAGTGAATTAGATTAGAAAGAAACCATGTATGTGCAGTGCTGTGATCTACTTTGAATGGCTTTTCCAGCTCCAGACTTCCTCTACTTGTAGGCTTTCTAGCTCTCTGAATCCAAACCATAACCCTATTGGCAGTTTTGAGCTGAGACCCCTAGCACCATGGGTGTCCAAGCTTAGAAAGGTGTGTAGGAATCTCTGTATATGTAGTGCTATACTCCCCTTGGCCTGGCTTTTCCAGCCACGGTGTCTCTGTATATGTAGGCTTTGTGGCTCACTGAGCCTCAACACAAACCCTAACCCTACTGGTTACTTGGGGTTTAGGCTGAGGTCTGCAGCACTGCCAAGCTACATATTCCAAATGTGCATGCAGTGTTGTACTCCTCTCATCCTGACATTTTGAGCAGCAGTCTCCCTGGACCTGAAGGCTTTGTGTTTCTCTGAACCCTAACATCAACCCTAATAGCATGTTGAGAGTCAGACTGAGGTCCCAACCACAACAGATGGCTTTGATTATAAAATGTATGGGATGGTGCAAGACTGGAGAAGTGCCGTGTTCCCCTTGAAGTACCTTTGCCAGGCACAGGATCTTTGGACCTGTAGGCTTTGTACTGCTCTGAACTCTAACCCTTACTCTAATGGTTGCTTGGGACTTCGGCTGAGGTCTGCAGCACTATCAAGCCGCATATTACAAGTGTGTGTAAGAACCTCTGTGTATGCAGTGACACACTCAGTCTCCTTGGATGGGCATTTATTCCTCATACCCTGTCTCCTGTAGGCAACCGCCACTCCCAGGCAGGGTGGCATCAAAGCATGGCTAGGCTTTGAGCCGTTTAATAAATTCAATATCACAGTGGTAAAAACCATGGCTCTCTCATTTCCCAGTGCAACACTCTCCGCTGTGGTGACACCTGGGTCAAAGGGATGTTTTTGACAACTTCCAGAATAGCAGTGAGCCTCTGCCTCATCAACAGGGACCTGTGAGGTATTTTTGCCTTTCCTGAACCCCTTGTTAGCTCCTCATGTGGTTCAGACAGGCCTGATCTGTTGGGTCCCTTGGGTGCAGTGGACAGGCTGCAGGAGAGATGGATGTTTTGTCGAGGACCAGGGAGAGGGATGCCTCACTACTGCTGGTCGGTGGCCGGAAATGTGGGTGTGAGCCAACTGAACTTCCCCTACCTCGGGCTAAGCAAAAGCACAAACATGCATTTATTCATAATATTCAAAACAGACAACACACTCACAAATGTTTATGAAAAATGTAGGTAGAAAAAAAAATAAAAGCAAAAACACGCTTTATCTACTTCTACTAAGGTAACATGAGAAAGTTGTCTCATTCCATTATTCAGCAGATTTTGTTTACCTCCTGATGAGACGACAGTTGGTTTCTGCCTTTGCCCATACCTCCTTTTTGAATGGATAGCTCAGTTTTTATAGCCAACGGGCCCTTTGAAACCTCCTAAAGGGTAGGCACTGGCTTAATCTTTTACCCCTAAATGCTTCTTTTTGTGCCTGAATTAGGAGACAGTCTGGTCACCTTCATGAGCAGAGTAAACGTTGCTTCCCAAGTACAGCAACCTGTCTACTATTGTGTTTTACTGGTAATTTACTGGTTCGGGTATGGTGCATTAGTAATTACATTAATAATTTACAAATTTTTAAAGAATACTACTTTAGGAGCCACTTCCTATTCTTAACGGGTGAGTAAAAGACTAAAGGTAAGTAGGGTCTGAATCTCTTGCCCCCTCATTTTGGCAGCTTGTTGGTGTGACTCAGTGATGAACAGAGCTTTCATTGAACCCTGCACTCTCCATCATTTTGTACTTAGAAACCTGTATGCTTGCAGCATGCTAGCTGTACGAAATTCATTACTAATGTTTGCCCAGAGAAGACAGCAAGCAATCACAGTGAGGAAGCAACAGGTTTTGGGTTACTGGCCCTGAGCTTCTACGGAGAAAGATAAAGCCCATACTGTGCATGCAGCTCAGAAAGGATGATGAGAATGGGGAAATGAATATTCTGAGCTTTGAGGTGCTTATGGATTTAGTAGAAAGAAGAACTGGTTTCACTGGTTATCTGTTTGCTTTTGAGCAGAAAACTTCACCTTTTTTTTCACCTTGTAACAGATCTGTGTTTTGTTTTTACAGTCATTTAATTATGAGATGGAAGTGGGTGCTCTGACCTCTCCCACACCAGGAGATCACAATACAGGGACCACAGGTCTATTTTTGTTTAAGAATATTAATGAGGGAAAACAATCCTTTGTTCTGAGTCAATTAAGGACCAAAATAGTTTTTCTCCACTGTTTCAGATTAGGCATGTAGAACAATTCACACCACACAGAATGTAGAAAAAAGGGGCACAAAGGTAAAAGAGATGCTAAGTTATTCAGCTCTGAACAGACTCAATTGCTCTCAAGTCTGTGTTACTTACCTATTGGACCATGCTTCCAAAAAGGATGATTTTTCAGAAACTAAGGGGAACAATTGTTGTCTAATTAATCAAAAGAGGAATCAAAAACAAAGGAAGGAGGGGAAGAGAGGGAAAAGATTCACTACGCAAACAAACATTTAAACTAAAAGTCATCACAGTAGTATGATTAATGCCAAGCTAAAGTGGCAGGAAGGATTTCAGACATGGACATTGGCAATCTATCATCCTGGAGGTAAAAAGTATACTCATTAACATTCAAGAACTTGCTTTTGAAGCTCTGGATCATTCACATCCCCATACAGATTTTTTTCAATATAAAGCCAACTGAGGCCCCTGGAGAAGGACTGAATTACGTGGCAGGATGGATAGACAGATGATGAAATAGGAAAATGCATTGTGAGACTAAGAAGAGTTTCTTAAGTTTTAAATTCTTATACATAAACCAAGGAGAAACATGTTGCTGAAGTTAGCAGAACAAGCAAGGCAAAGAATGGGAAGAAACCTCAAGTAGGAATGACTCAGACTATAAACCTGAGGTCTCAGCAGGAAAAGCAAGGGAAACAGACATAAACTTAAATTTAAGGAAGAAAAGATTTAAACTAGATGACAGGAAAACAAAAAAATCCCACTCCAAAGGTTATTGGGTTAAAGATCAGGCTGCCAAGTTCAAGATACAATTATCAAAGAATTTAACACTGGAATCAAAGAGCACTGAGAGACTTATAACATTTCTATATGGGGTGGATTCATCCTGATAAAGCCACTGGCCCAGAATAGACAGAGCTGTGATTCTTTCAAGCCAAATTTCTCCTATAAAAACCAGAGTGGAATTCTTTTTACTCATTTCCAGTAAATTAAACCCCATCCAACTTAATCATTTTTACTTAACTGTTGCAATGTGTTTCTCCTCATAGTGTTTGTGCTGTGCTCCGGGTTTTACAAGGTTATTGCAGGTTACAGCATTTTCATCAGACACATGCACATCCTTAATGGTCAGGGTTGAAGCGCTATTTCTGTAAACAGGAGTGGGATGGGGCAAAGGAGCTCTCCAGTCTCAGTGCCAGAGAACAATGCCAGTTTCTGCTGCCATATGGCATGGGGATGAGCAGCAGGGTCAGCATTTCAGTGTGTCGACTGCTTTCCTTCCTCAGGTTGACAAACATTAGCCAAGGAACTGTTCACATAGGCTTGCTAGCGAGTATCACTTGCATTGTCAGCCTGTGTGGATTTTTATTTTTAAAGAACAATGTTAAAGATGTGCACAATATTATGGGGATGTTTTGTTTATTTTTTTTCCCATGAGCTTTTTCTTCTACTTGTTAAGAAATGAATAATAGCTTCTAAGGAAAGCTAGCTGGAAAATCCATGTTTCTTCTGAGAATTAAATAAAGGTGGTTTAATTTAAAAAAAATATTCACATAACTGAAATATCAGAGAGGTCTCTTTCAACGACAGCTACATTCATGGCCACAAAATTTAAGAACAGCACATTTTAGGCTAGAAAGATCAAAATGGTACAATTCAACCTAGGGCAGGAAGCCTGGGAGCAGCCATTTTCACCTGTAATTTCAGTGCATCAACACAAAAAAGAAGGGAAATCAAAAGAGTGTTTCTTTCTCTTGCAGGAAAATGTGGAAGGACAACAGCATGTCTTTAAAATAAGGGATGAGTTAGGTGGTTGAGGGGGAGAAGACAAGGGAGCTGTTGCTTCCTTCCAGGGTTTTCCTGCCATTCAGCTGTACTGAAGGCAGTGAGATCAAGTCCTCCAGCTGCAAGAGGGAAAAAGTGGCAGCAAAGCTGCAAGAGCTGCCTCCTGAAGGTCCATCATCCTGCCCACTGCTGAAAACATCACCAAGCCAGCTCTCCACCTCTTCCTTCAGCCATCCCCAGCTCAGCACCCCTTACAGAAACGCAGCCAGATACAAGCACCAAGCTGCCCTTTTGGGCAGGAGCACAGCCAGGTCCCATCCATCTGTCTCTGGCACAAGGGCCACCAGATAATTTGGGCTTCTCTGAGCTACTGATTTTCACAATACTTGTATGTCCTTAATTATTTCTGAGAGTTTTGCCTCTTATCTCCAAATTGGTTTAAACAAGCCAACAGACTCAGAAGTTGTGAAGAGAGAGAGGAGTGGGTGAGGAGGGGGCTGATGACAGTGGGACACAGATAGGGGAAAAGAGGTAAAATTTTAACTAATGGCATTCTCGCACCCAGACGAATGATTTTTTCTCTGTAGATGCAGCCAAGTGGTGGTATATTGACAGCTCTGTAGGTACAGGAGCCTCGTTTGAGTATAATTTAAAACACACATGAAAGGCAGTGCACATGAGACTGAATGAAATTCCCATGGGAGATTTTTCCTTTCACATTTAAACTTCAAGTAAGTAGCAAACCAAGTGGTTGCAACTTGATTTCTGCTTACCTCATTGAATTTTCTGCCTAGCCCAGATTCCCATTACGTCATTTACAGTGTAACACCAATAACTGGAGGGGTAAGTGTACAGCCCTCATGTCCCATCTGGGTGAGGGAGTGTGGGACAGACAGTGGCTTGGAGCTTGCTGCCTTTGCGTTGAAATGTGTAGCCAGTTTGCCTCCAAACTCTGATGATTTTGTTTCACTTTTGCTCTCTATTACTCCTGTCTGCCATCTTTTTTCCTCATTAGCTCTCCTGGTACTGGAAAAAAGTACTGGAAAAGTGCTTTGAATTAATCCCCTCCATGGGGTAGCCTGCATGTGTTGCCCCTCGGGCCTTGCCCAGCCTGGAGGGTGGCCGTAGCTGAAAGTACTTGGGTTCAATAGGCCTTGAAAACTTCCTCTTTATCTGGTTTCCATTTTTATTTTAGAAATGGGAGAGCAAAGAAACACTCTCCTGCTCCTGTCCCTGAACTGGGAAGTGAGATGGCAGGGAGGGGACAGATCACAGGGGCCTGAAAATGAGCAGACTTTTAAAGAGGGCCAAGGCCTCCCTGAATGTTGCTGTCTCAAGTCAGCTGCAGCTTCATGCTGGCGCAACCGAAACTTGCTCTTTTCAGGGAGCGGCCTCAGAAGGAGCCCTCAAACCTCCCAGATAGTCTATATTCAAACACATATTTGGCTGGACAACTTGTTTTAAACTCAGAGTGATTATGCTGGACAGAACAGAAATAAAAAGGATTTATTAACACACCTCCCCCTGCCCATTTTGTCCTTGCAGACAGATCATTTCTCTCCGCTTTGGCTTCATTCAACTCCATGATTGTTGCAAACTCTGACCAGCCCGTTTTGTTCCTCCAGATGCTCTTTCCATCACAGTTGAGCTAGAGCTTTGTCTGTTCCTCACTGTTTTCAGCAGTGTCCCCATCTCTGCAGGCTCCAGGACTCGGCAGAGCAGCCTGCAGTGCTACCAGAGCAGCTGGCTGCTGCTCCTCCACACAGACCATCGCATCTCTAAAGAACACATCATGCAAGCTAAAAATTAAATGAGATCTTGGCCATCACATAGGCCTTGGCGGTTCAAACTGACAGCTCATTTTCCTGTTGTTTCTTTGAAGAGCTCTAGGACCTCTGTGCTCTGCTGCAAGAACATAAAATTGGCTACTAAACTGATGCTGGGGTCAGAGAGAGGCCATGTGCTGCTCCTGTGATATGGGCAAGTTGAAAATTTTCTGGGCACCAAGAGTTTCACTGGCTCACTAGAGGTCATTCAAGCTTTACTTCCAAAAATCTTAATCTGTTTGATGTGTTTCAGGGCTTTCTCCTTCCATGCCAGCTGTGGTGAAGTCTCCCCTGAGCAGAGTGTAACCCTGTAGCTCAGACACACCACCAGAGCTGCTGACAGGACATTAAAACAAAAGCAGCTGTCACCTCTTCATTTGGCCTGAAAGAAAAATCCACAGGATTGCGAATCAAGTGGCAAACATGAAGTTTAGTCCTTCGAAGTGGGGAGCTGGGGCAGCTATCTCCTGCCCCCATACTGGCACAGTCTGCAGGAGCTAGCCGCCCACTCCTCCCGTTACAGCATTGCAACTTGCTTTCACTGCATCATTTGCACACTTGTGCAGTGTGAAATGCTCTGCAGCCAGAGCAGCTGGCCATCTTTCACCAGTTCCTGCACCACCAAACCTTTCAGACTGTGAATCACTGAAATCCTGCAGTCTGGAAACTTTTGCTTGGTTCACGGTGTATCAGGTTTTAGTGCGCTCCTTTTCAGCTCATCACTCTTCACTGGGCATGTTCTCCTGATTTGTGAACTGCTGGTCTCTAGGAGTTTCAGTACCACACTGTTAGTTGTGGTTTGGCTTTCTCCATCTATAATTTTTTTACATATACATTTGCATACCAGTCCCCATCCCACTCCAGCTTCCAGACTGACTGAGTTCTCAGCCTGTCTCAGGCTTTTACCAATGGCCTCAGGGCAGAAAAAGGCAGTTTCTGCCAGTCTGTGTCCCCATACAGGGACACAGCTCGTCATTAAACCCTTCCAGTGGCCTCAGAAAATTTCTGCCTATGGCAATTATAGTACCATCAACCTTGAGTTGCAAGAACCTAGAAGTCTTCCTTCCAAGTGTAGCTGCTATAAGGGGTAAAGGTTGACATTTTCATGGCAACCACGCATATCTTACACAAATTAGGCTACCGAGCACATTAGTACACGCAGTCAGTGAGTTAGGTACTTAACTGTTCCATTTGGGTGAAAAGGGTACGACTGCTGGGAACGAGGACCAGTTTCTCCTGACATATGAAGAGAAGAGGATGACACTTTCTAATCTGTTACAGACTCACAATTAGAAGAAAATATTATAAGTAATATCAGAGGCATTTTCTTGGCAGAAACAAAAACACCAAAGGGAAAAAAGTCAACAGTTCTTCAAAAAATGAACGCTGAAACAACACAAAACTTTCCTGCTACTCACTGCTTAGGGAGCGGTGTTGTTCTTTGCCAATGCACAGAACACTGGAACTATGCTGGGGAAAAAACAAATCAGGATTTTCTTCTTCAGCCAATAGCAGGGACTGCTTCTGCAGGAGAGAGATTGCACGTCTTTAGCGACACTTCAACCCACCACTCAGTAAAGGACCGAATTACTGTGCATAGCAGCAGGGTTGTGGTCTACAACACGGTCCCTTTGTGCTGTGGCTCTCAGCATAGGGTGAACAGCTTACCAGACCACCGTGTTTCACTTCCAGCTCTGCGGCTGAAAAGTCTGCAGGTAGAGAGGGCCTGTGGGGCTTTCTGCAAGCTTCAGTAATTAGGTGTGCATTAAGAAAATGGTTTTAAAGAATTTTTAACAAAAGAAATCTAGGCCAAAATGTCTGTCTCGGTTGCAGTTTAATTCAGCATCGTCTGGTCAAAAATGAGATATTTCATATTCTTAAGGAAAAACTGGAACTGACAAATTCATTACTTAATCAGGCTAATCTAGTAAATTAAGAAGTAATTCTGAAGAAATAATGAAAACTCTCTAGTGGCCTAGTAATTATGGCTTTCTTTTCAGCTGCTAAGAAAGGAGGATTATGGATGTGGCCAAGAATAAAAAGAGATCTATTTTCAGGGTCAGTGGATTTATCTTTCCAGGGGTCTAACAGGAAAGAATAAATTGATTTCTCTCTATGCAGGTGATTTCAGAAGCCTTGGACCAGACATATCCTTTTTTTTTTAAAAACACCCACTACATTGCATAATTAAACTTGCTATATTTCAACATTTAGTACCTGCTCAAATACATGTGAATTCATATTTTTTATCATAAATCCAGAAATCTCTGATAAAAGGCAACTCAGTATTAAAATCTTAACTTTCTAATTTCAATATAATTCCTTAAATTTGCTACCTGTGCATTTTGTTTCTCCTACGTAGAGCTGGTATAAAAATATATATTGGGGACTGTACAGTGCAGAGAAGCCTCATAGCTGCTGGTGTTTTCTGTTAGAGACCAGCAGTGCGAAGCCTGTCTGCTGGCGTGCAGTGGGCCAGGGTTTGGTTTCCCAACTACAACATGACAAGTGGAAAACACTGGCTAGCCGGCACAGCTCTGGTGCAGAGCAAAAACCTACAATCGGGGCAGCATCTAGGCTTAAGGTTTCCAGCAATTGCCTTTTCCTATCTTGAAGGTTAACTGGCAAAAATTAATAAAGCTGTATGTCATTTAACACGCTGGGGCAAGTTACCCCAGGGTGAGTGTATGTGTCTTCCATCGCTGTCCTTCACAAAGCATTGGGAAAACAAAGCATGGAGACAATCTGAAGGCAAAACATGATGTCTCCTCTCCACACCATCCCAGTTATACTGACCATATGTAATGTTTAATCATAAATGATCGTGTCCCAATCTCCTCCAAGTCTTTCTTCTTTTGTTATTGCAGTATTTTTCACATCACCCCACTCTCTATTTATTCAAAATATAAATGCTTTGAAAGATCCAGATATAAAGAACAACAGCTTAGAACTTGATCCCAACAGACATGATGCACGCTTTTCAGATTTCATTTACACTTTATGCCACCAACGCTGTGGAAGGCAGTTTTGTTTGAAGACAGAGAAAGTTCATGAAGGTTTATGGTGTTCATGAATCACTTGCCTTCATTTTAGGACACCAAAAGCTTGTCCTGCCTACTTGTAAGATGGAGGACATGCTCTTTGAGAAGACAAAATCCAAAGGGGAAAGTAGCACATGTCTGTAACCTTGTTGCCTGCTTATAATCTCTGTGAACATAAAAATTCATCTTCTAGACACACTGAATACTAGTCCTTAGTTTTGCAGCTATCTCCGGCATCAAGAATCATTCCACGAACCAGCTGTTAAATAGCAACTATTAACTTGTAAATGAGAGTAGGATAAAATACACGCTTTTATCAACATAGATAAAATAGCACTTTTTCTGCCTTTCAGCAAAAATAATCAGAGAGCCCTGGTGGGATCTCGTATTACTCAGACTTCTTATTTGTAGCTTTTACACTCCAGCACACTTGCTGATAATGTACGAAGTATGAAATTAAAGCTAAATCAATTGTCAGAACAAATGAAAAAGTACACTATGCAATGCATTATCCTCTAGTCTTTTATTGTATTTCTTAATTCACCTGCTAATTCCCAAAATCCACCCATTTACAATGAATCTTCCAGTCATTAGTGGGATTTAGCAGGCTTCCACTGTAAAACAGTATTCACATTTCTCATGAGAGTTGGTATGTATAGTGTTGAAGGGCATCAGATACAAAGGCTGTCAGTCCACAACTACATTTGATTTCCATACACTTATCCAAATTCACCTCCTGGGCTGGAAAATTAACACGAGATGTGAATTTTTTGAATAGTTGCTTTTTTTCCTTTTACTTTTTTTTTGGGGGGGGGGGCTAGCAATCATGGTCATCAAGACTCACTTTCTTGCAGAGGTTTATATGGGAAAACTAGGATGTGGCTGCATGACTAATTTTTAAAGCCTGTGCATAGCTTCTCAGGAATGCAGTTGAATGTAATTCCTTAGTGGCTTGCTTGTGATGACTGAATTGAAATATATTGTAATGCTTCTCTGCTCAAGAAACATGAGCTCATTAGAAGTTCAGACTAAAGCTGACCTATTAAGTGATTTGTCCTTTTCTACTCTTTTATTACCATTTTAGAGCAAATATTTTACAGAAAATCAAGCAACAACTTAAAAACTTAGCTCATAAGTTAAGGCAATATCAGATCTCATTTCTGTTAATTTACATTTATTAGCATAAATAGCAGGGTTTGAAAAATGTTTTTTGGCTTCCCTCCTGATTTTTGCAGCAATATGTATCATTCAGAAATTATTTAATTAGTACTTTGAAAATTAAAGATTCATCTATGCCATTGAGACCACATAGCAATTACTAAGTTTCTTACTTAGGAAAAGAAATAATTTTTTTTCTAAATCGAAATAATTTAGAAACATGTTTAAAGGCCACCACTTCCTTAGATAGCTTTTTAACATGCATGAGAAGAGTGCTATTTAATTTCACACTCAACTAATCCTTTAACAATTTTCTTTCAGGCGGAGTATAAAAGGTTATTATTAATTCCTTAATAAAATAAAAAATAAGTTATAGCAGATATGTCTTTAACCTTGGACCAGTTTGAGTAATTTTTTTCCCCTCAGATAAGACACCGAAGATCAGCACAAATGGCAAGTGATAAATTGGCCTCCAGGAATTACTCAAGAGTCTTCCTCCTCCTTCTTTTCACATCAACCCTGTCTGGAAATGCCTGTGTTGAACTACTTCTGGTTTTAACATCAGTCAGTCAATTCAATTCCTCCTACCCCTTAAATATCAATGGCAAAAGTTGTCAAGATTTGATGTTACCCACCTTAAATTTCAACTCCCTGTATCACTGAAGTAATTTCACAAAGGCTGCACCTAGTTAACATTCACAACGAACACCAAATTGTCAGAAGTTCACATCTGAAAAGCTTATTTGATTTTTCCTTTGTACTTGGGTTGCTGAAGTGAAAAAAATACCTATCTGTCCCCTTTGTAAGATACAACACCAGGAACTCCCTCGGATGTGCAATCCATTGCATGTATACCTTGCAAATAATCCTCTCAACTTGCCAGCTCCTCTCTTACCAGTTCTCAAACTCTCGCCATATAATGCACTCCATCCTCAACAGCTGTGGGCATTCTGTTTTAAAATAAATTTATTGGTCATTTAAGACCTTTCTGGTCTTATTAGCAGATGTTGAATCGTCCAGACACCTAATGGAGATGCCTAGGTTAAAAAGTAGCGACCTCTGAATGGCAACCGTGGTGGTAGTAGTAGTAGCAGTAACAGTTACAGTAGTATTGTCAACTTTTCTTCAGAGTAACTCTAGACAAGAAAGTTAGGCTTCTTTTCCATCACTTTTTTATTCCAGGCACTTAAAATTAGATGTGCATGTATAGCTCATCCCTAGCTTTAAAATCTGTTAGGAATAGAAATACAAGGTATCTTCTGGGTTTCTGAGTCCAATGTCTTCCTAAACAGGAAAAACATATGAGGAGATGTCAGAAACACCTCAGGAAGAAAGTTTCTCATCAACAGATCAAGTTCCACCTGAAAGTCAATTGGAGTTTCTTGACTCCAGTGGTCCTATTGGAAAAAACTCTGTAGAATCTGTTTGATCAGTTTGTCAGAAAGCACCTTCCAAATGCCAGGCTACATTTGTCATGGCTAATTTCTACCAATATATTTTTTTTCTAGCTCTGTCGTTTAGCATAAAGAGTTATTTTCCCAACCTGATATTTACTCTTGGCCTGAGCAAATGTGCAGCACTGCAGGCGGATGCCAAGAAAACTGCGTAACTCTGCCCAGTGTCTCTTCCCTACCTGCTTTGGTAGAGTGACCACTGTGGTCCATTGCTCAAGTCAATCAATAAGAAGGATTAGGAAGACATTTCCATTACAGGTGGGACATTCCATGAGCTCTTTATTTCAAGGATGCTTTGTTCCTCCCTCTGTCCCCTGCTGCAGAAAACTGCAAGTAATGCAAAGCCTCAGTATGGCAACTCAGTTCTTACTGAAGCTATCTGGCACGGGCTATCCCAGTATGTATGCAGACAAGTATAAAATGCATAGACTTTACTTTTTGAAAGCTGTCATTTTCCAAAAGGACCCATTAAGGTAGAAGTGTGCTGCAGAACTACTACTAAAAAATATTAATTTACAGTCATTTTTTAAACACCTAATTTTCCCACTAGCCTGTATGTAACACCACTTCAAACAGCTACACACGGTCTCATTTAGTGAATATATGAGGAAGAGGTCTGCATTATGTTTGCTAAAAGAACTAGGATTTCAATTCCATCTGCCGCTGGGTGTGTTTGACTTGTATATTAATTATGCCTGTTTGTAGCTGTAAATTTGCTCCAGATTAGTAGTTGATTGGCTCTGCACATGGATTCATTACCCTGTGTGGCTCCCTTGCACTTTTATAGTTTTCAAATGACTCCATACTTATGCTTTTTCAACTGCTTTTAATACCTCTCGTATGCAGTGTGAGCTTTCAACCCTGTCTCATTCAGACAATATTTTTTTCCCCCTTAAGAGCAAACACGTCCCTTTGATTCTTCTCTTTGTGGACCCTTCTGGCTGGTGTAACGTCAGCTTTGTCCATGGTGCTACTGTAAAATCCCAGACGAAACTGCTGCGTCTCCCCATCTTACAGGGAGACTCAGCATATTCACATTTAGCCATCGCGACACAGAACGACTTAAACTAATGGCTGTCGGAATTACACGAGCACTCGGCAGGGTGTATATACATGTAGCCCCGCTGCTGCTGCACACACTTTAAATGCTTGTCACGTCGAAATAAAACTCTCCCACATGTGGAACATTTTTGCTCTTGATCACTGAGTTTTCTCCCCGCTTTTCAAAATGCCCAAAAGTTCTGAGCTGTCACCTTTGTAGTGAAGACCTGTGAGACACGCCTGAAAATGGAACACATCTGAAATGAGCTGCATAAAAACCGCCTTTGTGCCTCTGCGTGCGCATGTTGGTATACACTCAGAAAACAAATGTCAAAGAGGTCAAGCTGATTCCCCTCATATTTTAGGGAAAGAATCACTCTGAGCTGAAAAATTGTATGCCGAGTCTCTGCCTGAAGCAAGTTCTTACGATCAAATTAAAAACCTTTGAGACTAGAGAGTTTCTAATGGAAATACTAACACAGCCTTAACCATGGCAGCACTAGCAGGCGCTGCAATAACATTAGGAGAGCTCTCCCTGCCCACAATCTAAACTAAATAAAAAAGATGCCATTTTCTAACATATACCCCAGGCTAGCAAATAACAATGATTTAATGTGCTTGCCCTGTGGTAATATAGTAGCACTGCAAACCTCTGAGCCAATTTTTCTTTTCTTTCCTTTCCTTTTCTTTTTTCTCTTTAAACATATATGCCCCATAGGGAAAGGATTGCAATTTAGCTCTTATTTGTGGATATATCGCTTTCATTTCGACAATTCTTGAAAGCTTTCCTGCTGTCACACGCTACTGTATGCGAGCACCCAACTGAATAAAGACCCACCAGGCTTTTTCAGGAGTTTATTCACAGGTTTGGCTTTGCTTATTGTAGTATGCACCACATTTAAATTAGATGAGGGCTACTGTAAAGCAATAACATTGTCAATGACTGGAATCTCACTTTCCCCTCTAACAGTCTGAAGCAAATTAATGTATTGGTTGTTCATTAACAAGTAAACAGTTTCTGCTACAATGTCAAGGAAAAAAGAATGTGTTCATTAATATGAACAATCTTCATCTACAAAGATGATTTACACAATGCATGTCATGAGATAGCTTTCCCCTAACTAGTACACTACCAAACTGAAAAGCTGATTCTTAGGACTTTCTGGAAATTACAATATTGTTTGTTTACCAATAAGAAAGACAGTCTCAGTCACCTATGCCACCATTGTAAGCTCTATAGTAAGTACTTAAAAAAAGAGATTTCTGGAATCACTTGTGGAATTAATAAAATTGATAACTACAGACTTACACTGCATCAATGATACATATTATTCCTGTGATAAGTTAAGCTAAAAATAATATTAATTTGGTTATAGAAATTCCTTAAACAACAACACTTAAATTATTTCAAACTTGAAATTTTTCAAGAATTTTCTGAAAAAATCAGCAAACACTGGCTAAAAAAGCAAAGCAGTTTGGATACACCAATGTAATCAGCATGCCTAGTGCTTTTCTGTTAACCCTCTGAGTAGGACCGTAGTATTCTGAATTTTTTTGGTACATTAATGCTTGAAAATTTTTAACTTACAGAAATAATAATTTGTATGTCATGACTTAATAAATCACGTTCTAAATATATTTGGGCTAGGCACCTCATCTGTTAAGTGATTCATCCATCCTAGAATTTTAATTATCCACTAGAGAAGCTACTCTCTAGCAACTATGAGGGAAGATTAGACGATTGCCCTAGATTAGATACTTAACTCTTGGATACATCTAGATGAGACAATGTCCAGCTTGGTACAGTTCAACTAATCCTGTGCTATCAGCTATCAGTACTACATTTTCACATCCAAATTTGCTTACTGCATGTAAACTCATCAGAATATTGCACTTAGGTTGGAGTCTGCGTTATCTCCAATTACATTTAATTGCGAGGAGTTAAGCTGGAAGAGACACTGTTCTATTCTCCTGTTAATACCAAGATCAGGCTGACAGGTATCTCCAGAGACCAAATATTAGGTGGCCTGAATCCTCCTTTTGAAGTGCTCCTCTCCATCTTCTTGGTGATAGATGGTGCCTACCGCTATTGCCTTCCGTCCCAGCTAGCTACATAGGCTTGGTGGAAGTTTGCCTTGTATATGTAATAAGCATTTAAAAAAACCCCAAAATTTAAAAAATAAAAAATGTAGCACCAATACAATGCAATGATTCAAAAGGGCCATGAAGAAAGAAGTCAGGAGGACTGGTATGTATTACAGTAAAATGACCACAGTGTGCTATGTGCTCTCTTAGATTATCACATTAGAAATAGTCTGTTATCTTTGATTTCTTTTTTTCACTGGTGTTTCAAATATTTTTAGGGCCACATATTCTGTCTTCACTTACCCCCGAGAATTTAGAGGTTAGACAAGAAAAGGGGCAGTTGCTGCCAAACAAGCTTGAACCATTATTATTTCCATGAAACTATACATATATATACACACATATTTATGGTTACATTTTAAAATATATATGGATATATTTCAAACCATCATGGAAAAAAACCTTTTAAAACCATTTAAATATTCAGATACCTTTCCTTGAAGCCTGAAAAGAGGCTGTCAGCAATTTGAAACCAAATCTCTCACAGATCTAAAAATAACTTAAAATAAATATCTCTATAGTTATGTTCATAAAACATGAACCAAAGATCAGAAACATATAAGATGTTGGGGATGAGTAGGGGTTTCAGGATCTAGGATTATTTTTACATATGTTTTAAGTAGTACAAGATGGTATAAGATGAAGGAGCCAAACATCTTATTTTAATGATAACCCTGTATTCCAAAACAAAACAAAGGTGATAGGGAAATCCCAGATGGGTTTTTGAAGAATATTTCTCATACATAAGGAGAAGTATATTTTTATACTCTTTTTTCCTCCTGACTTCCCTCTCTAATTAAGAACAATGAACATTGGCCTCTTGTTTATGACTGCCAAATTTTCCCAATAGTCAAGGAGCATATGGTATTAATGGACACCTTTTTATTACCAAATGTGTGTCATGCATTTACATGGTTGAGTTGTATCTCTTCTAAAGCGAGGGCTGTGATATAATGTGGGAAGGGCAATACTGGAAAAACATGTGCCAGACCCTGACCTACTGTAAACTGATGTAGGTAAGTGGCATGGGAGGCAGGGGGTTACCTCGACTGAGGGTTTGGTTCTGTGGAAAAATAATCCCTGTCCTATCCAGATGTACAGCCATTAACAGAAGTGGCTGTGCCCTATCTACCAAGGATCTTCTCTCCAAAATGATTCTAGGATTGAACTGGCATGGTCAAGGATCTGCCGCAGAAGCAGCCTTTTCCCAAAATCTTTATCCCCTCACTTCATGCTTCTGTGGAGTTCTCCAACAAGACACCTATTATCTTCATTTGTGTTAAGATGTTGTTACTTAGGTTCCAGACAGAGTAACTGAGGCTGTGCACAGGCCTTCTGCCTGTGGACATGTGTTCAGAGATCATTCTCCTGATGACTTCAGGTGAGATTCATTCTACTAAACTCATAATATGAAGTTTGGTGTATCATGTAAGCTTCCGCCAGCAGTTCCTTCTATAGTCAATGGATTGAGAGCAAAAGGTGAATCAAAGCATGAGTCCTGCCTAAAATGTGTGCCCATGACAGGTGAAATTAATAAAACCTTGTATGACCAAGAAAGTCTGGAGACCCAGTTCGGACTAAATGTCTTACCTCTAGATTACTAACATGGGGTGAAATTAACTGCATTCTGTATGAAATACTTGTACCACTTGCGTGAAGACTCATGAAATTCCTGTATTCAAAATGTTCAGAGCTTTTAATATATACATTTTCATGACTGAGACAATGATAGATGCATTTCAAAGGATGGAGAAACAAAACAACTTCAACATTTCTTGAAATACAGTTCAACTGATATTTCCAACCAGAAATGCAAAAGAGCATTATTCAAGCTCCAACAAGCTGCAGGTACACCTTCACTGCCACAACTGCTTATAGGGACAGTTCAATGAGCAAACACAACTCAGAATGGAAGTGGCATTGTGGGCAACTTGCCCTATTCCTCCAAAACTTATTTATATTTCCCAGTGAGATCAGAAAAGTCTGCATATCTTTATGGCCAGCATATTGATATGTCTAGCTGTATGACATGAAACAAAAAGGGAGAAAGAATGAAAAAAAAAAAGAGTGTGGTGAAAGAGAGAGGAAACCACATTCATGTGACTTTCCAAAAACACTGTGAGAACATTTTAATTTTAGAGGTGAAATCTTCCGTTTTATATGAGTAATCATAGAATCACAGACTGGTTTGGGTTGGAAGGGACCTCAAAGATCATTTAGTTCCACCCCCCCTTCCATGGGCAGGGACACAAATAGATTTCATTATGTTATTTTTAACTTTAGAATAAGAAGTTACCTTTTTCATTCATGTGAAATTACGAGTGACTTTTAAAATATTTTTTCTTTCAGATTATCATATCTGATGCCAAATTCTACAAAATGTAATGTTTCTGTGGAAGCCAGCTTTACAGGAACAAATAAAATGCTATAATGCTTTGTTGAGGTTTTAACAAACCAGAAATATGTATACTGTGTGTAAATGCCCATTTTATTAAATATTACAAATAGAACTGGTAAGTCATTATTAGTTTCTCCATTCTAAGACAAAACTTTCGCTAATTCAGTTTAGACTTTACATATATATTAAACAACTTGCATTTTCCCCAATTTAGAAGTACTCTAGCTATTTTAAGGGTAATTCTCATCAGTGTTAATCTTTAAAAATTACTCTCCTGGAATAACCAGGTCATGTTGAGAAGATGCCTGTACGTTTCTGAATGTGAGGCAAAGGAACCAGGAACTTCTCAACTAGATCATTACATACCATTACACGACAGAACGTGTCCTCAAGCCATTTCCCAAGACTCTACGATGTCATTAGCAGCAAACGATACGGAAGCAACCTTTTGTGGCCATCATCATGTCATCTTCTGTAAACTATGAGGCTGCCCTGAACTGCATTTCCCATTTAGTCTGCATAATATCCTCCAACAACAGTCACTCTCTGTGGAAGTATGATGCAGGTTTAGAATGAGCTTCTGTAGAAGATACTGTTTGTTTAATTTTATTTTCATTTTTAAAGCCTACATTCGTAACCCCTAAAAAATAGTGTGTTTGATATTGTTTTGGCCAGAAACAGGCAAGGAACTTTAGAGTACTATAAAAGATATGTGCGTATAAAAGCAAAAAAGCCAGAATAAAGCCCTAATGTGGGCTGTCAAGATCTAAGCTGATCATTTACTCAGAGGGTTAACATGTGCTAAAATTACATACTGCAGTTCCTAGCTTCACTGATGAAAACATTCACTGCTTCTATCTTTAAATAAAAAAGCAAAATAGCCTTAACCCTTTGAGGATCGTATTAGCAGCAAGTTGCAATCTAAACAGAGAACGAGTATTTCAATCAATTAGGAAATTATTCTTACAAAGATTCTGTGAGCACCCTTTTGTGTTCCACCATCCCAGCATTTACTGCTGGATAGATCAGCTGTAATCACTTCACCCAGGTCTGAAGGATTTTCAGGGTCTCAAAGGGTTAAAGCCAAGACTTTTGAGTAAAAGTGTTTTATTAAAAGGGTGAGTTAGGTGAGCGAACAGTCTCAGATGAACTTGGTGAATAGTCTTCCGATTCAGAGTTGAGTTCAGGTGGAGCTTGCTGTGCCTTAAAACGTCCCCTCACATCCTGGTTGCGTCTTCGTCGGAAAACCTGCCTCTCCTTATCAAGAGCGGTGGTCTGGCAGGGGCATAAAATAAGAATAAATGAAATTAGGCTGTGTGTGAAATGCAAAGCTAATGAAAACCATGAGTTTTTATGTGGCTTGCAAATACCAGGGATCATAAATGTTGAGACCAAATTAAACCTGTTCTGTCTCAGTCAGGTCTGAAAGGGTGAGCCCACAACATAGCTAAATGCTTTAAAAAGTGCATTTCCCAAACCTTAAGAGGTAGCGTGACATCATCAAGCAGATACAGTACCACATATATGGATGCCATATGTTCTACTTCGGGATGGTATTAATTTCATCCTTTAATAGATTCAAATTTCAAGCCAAATACCAACTGACCTTCCCCCCACCCTTCTCAAAGTATAAATCTGTTTCTACAGGCAAGGCAGAGATGTATGCTTTGTCTTTGATTTGACCTAATGAAGGCTGATACACACTCACCCACGTTCAAGTCAGTGCAATTGGCTAACAAAGATGGATTGTGATGAAGTTGTCAGACAAGAGAGGTAAACAAACACTGAAGGGAGCTAGCCCAGCTCTTTGACACCTCCTCATGCCACTCAATGGATGTTCTTAGGGAGAACGCTGAAGAGCTCTGACGGAAAGACCCGTTTCGCCTAACCACCCTGTCTCCTCCTGTTAACCAAGGTCTATCAAATGAAATACTCTGCTAATTTTATCTAGAGGGTCCAGAAACGGAGAAGAAGAGCATTTACTTGATGGGCTTTATGGGCTTTATATTTTGTTCAGTTTCTGTCACTGTTGAGAATACAGGTCTGTGTAAGATGGCTGTGACTTCTCACCAAATTCTTCTGCTTTGTCAGGAGTATTTACAAGGCGAAACTGCAATGAAGGTATAGACAGACAGCCCAGCTCTGGCCAATGATTTCAAGCATGGCATTGGGTTGTGCTGGGTTTGTTTGGGTTTGTTTGGTTTTTTTAATTACAGGGTATTAGACTGCAGTCCCTGAAAATAATGTAAAATTACAAGTTCAACAGGATGGCCTTGATTCAGCAAGAGCACTTTGACACACAGTTAACTGCCTTCTGAAGCAGGGCTGACATCTTAAAACACAGCCCGTGATTTTTTTTCTTTTATTTGTTGGTTGTTTTTTTTTGAAAAAGCAAAATGGGAAAAGCCAGGCGGCTAGTATGATGATATACAAAATGCAAACAAGTATCTGATCATGGCACTGGAGGCAAAGGTAACTTTGACATACTGAATAGGTTTAACTGCTAAGACTTGTAAAATTTGTCACTAGTATGAAAATCCCATTTAAAAGAACGCTGCCAAAAGGTTATTCTGCTTCAAAGGATTTATTGTTTTCTCTTGAGATATACATGACTGATTTCTCTAGAAAATTTACCAGTTATAGTGTGAGCCTCAAAGGAGAGCAGAGATGTATTTATAGCCAATATATTTTTGAGAACAAAATGAAAACTAAATCCATCACGCCGGTGCAGAATAGCATTACAGCAATCCCTGCTCTAAAATAATGCAATCAGCATTCAATAATGATGTAACAGAGACAGAAAGATGGACAAGAGTACAGAGCTACTATAGCAAGTGGATTTAGTTAAGCTAAATTGCTGAACTATTATTTTTGTGTCTAGAAACTACACAGCGCTACTTTAAAGGGGTAACATAATTAACTATGATAATTTTGCCCCTGTATTTTAAATAATAATTGCTATAAAATCCAGTGCTTCTCATCTGATGAGAATTTCTTTGTTTACTGCTAATCTTTTGGTTAAGAGCTCTAATTAGCATTTTCAATGCCTTCTGTGTTTCTTAGCCTTGAACCAATTCAGTTTTTTGATTATTTTTTAATGTGTAACAGAAGAATACCTAGATCTTTTACACACAGCAAATATACTGCATACAGTATGTAATTCTGTGTGAAAATTGAAAAGAATGTCATATATTACCATTCTATAAAATACAGATTTCCATTTAAAAGATTTTTTAAGCTTACAGGAAATAAGCATTTATTTAAAGTTTAAACCACATCACATCATCATGTGGTAATAGATACTTTCTTCTGAGAAAGCCAAACATTTCTAGTTTAATAAATAAAAATATTTGTATTAAATAAACAAAAAATAATTAAAACCCCTGCTACCTAGGAATGGTAAATGTCAACATAAAAACTGTTGTTATGTGAAATTAGAAAAGCTACATGGAAGCGAACGTTCTTGAATACAAGATTCTTTTTGAAAGTCAGCCTTGCTTCTTTTTTTGTGGGCAAAAATTATGAAATTGCAAAAAAAGCTAGATAATTAAATATCAGCACAACATTTTAAAGATGCCTTTAAACAATGAACACCAAGATACTAGTTTTCTACTATTTTGGGAAAAGCTTTGGGGTGTTTTGTTTAAATATACTTGTTTAAATACACATAAAGGGACTTTTACTGCCTTATTAATAAAAAATGATCAACAAAAAAAAAGCATGATCATCCCACCTAATCCTGCATCTAATGCTGTAGTTTGTAGGACCAAATATTTCTGGCTTCTTAACCCTTCGGAAACTTCCAGAGATAATTCAAGACTATGTTTTTCTTTACATTTTTATCCCAAGTCTCCCTTGAATTTGACGTAATTGGTCTCTATAAAGGCATGCCTGTAGGCTCAGGGGCATTACTGGGGTTACTGTCCTGTGCTCAGAGACATTCAGAACCTTTCTCACCCAAAGGGCTTATCAAATAAAGAATACAGAGTCACAGCCACAGAAAGGAGCATTTATCTACTGAAAACAAAACTAAACAGACTGTTTTCTAACATTTAGTGTTGAACACGTCAGAACTACAAAAAGGGTCAGCTCTGGCCATAGACAGGGCACCCACAAGCCCTACAGAATTTGCAGGACCAGGCTTATTCTGCCCAACGTCGTGATGACGTTTCACACTTCCAGTGTCCGTTGTGCTGCTGCTGCGCAGTATGGCTGCTCTGCACTCTGCCCAACTGCAATGTTTCATTTAATGAGGTCACGGTTATTTTTTTTTGCCTCTAAAGGATTTCAAAAGGCAACAGATTAATGCTTTGGAATGCAAGGGAGATGGTAAGATAGATTTGAGTTATGACTGCATGTGTGTTGTAAGTCTAATTTTCTCCTACTGTACCCCCTTGCACACACGGGAATGTTCCAAAAAGATCAGCTTTTTCACTATTGTTACTGTTTTTGTAACAAAGACCCCTTATACGCATTGCCTTGGTTTAATAGATTTATTATTTCATCTACTATACAGCTGAGTGGTTTGCCAGTGCGTGAACCAGTCCATTATGGATTTCCAGGGCATTTCTCCTTTAAGCTACTCTTTCAATAAATAATAAGAGGATCTGAAGTGCAAGTATGCTTCACAAGGCTGCAAATCCCAGATTTTCATTATCACGTTTTGACATTTTTTTTCCCCAGCTTGAGGTGAGAGAGTGAGAACTTTGAGCACTATAGGATAGCAATGGCAACGAAAATGTAAGGATAGCTTTTTTATTTAAGGTATGCGGCTGTCCTCTTACTTTCAATATGAGGAAATGCAGAGCTCTTTATCCAGCGGCAGATAAGTGGATTGCCTCTAATAGTTTGGTGCTGATGGGTCTGAAGCACTTCATTAAGCACTAATGTCTTTAGCATCAACATTTAGTAATCCTGACACCCAGTACCAAATGGTTAACAAGCCATTTTTAGAAATGCATTTAATTTGAAGTAATGGAGCATTATTTTTAAAGCCACCATTTCTGTTGCCTATATACTAAGGTGCAGCTAGCATTTTTTGAGGATTTTGCCACAGGGAGTGTCTTCTTGCTGATTTCTATGTCTTGATGTTGCAGGACTCCCAAGCCATGCAAATCTTGTTTCCTTGGAAAACACTGAGCTCTGTGTTCATGAACAGACATTCAAAAACTACAACTGCTTTGATACGTGTGTTGGATTTGCCGCGGAAGCACCTTATTTTAGCTGTGGGGTGATATTTTCTGTCAGGCCAGTAATTATTGGATTGAAGTAACTGCATTTTATGAAGGCGAGCAGTGACTGTTTTTCTTTTCACTTGTCTTAATTTACGGCTGGCCACCAAATATAGATATATAGTCATTTCATTAATAAAAGAACATTATTGTGCATTTTGCCTCTTAGCCCATCCATTATTCATACCAGCCAGGAGACTGAACCGGGGATGCAGCTGTTCACGCATTAATCTAAGAAACCCTTCCCTTCACTCGCTTTCATTCTGCAGGAGCATATTTGCAAATTGTTTGCAATTTTAGTGATTCTTTGTTTAGTGAGCGGAATTACACGGACTTATGTCATGAAACACCGGTATTTTTCTCCCAGCACATTCTTTTATATACATGCATGTGTATGCACTTATTTAAATGGTCGCACCTAGGTAATTTTATTCTATTCCCTTAAGCTTCTGGCTAGTGACCTCCATTCGCTGAGGCATGTAAAGGCAAGTTTCTCCAGTGTAAAGGTGACCGTCAAATGATGCTTACGGCACGAGCCAGGCAGCCCTTCAGTCTGACCTTTTTTATTTTTTCCATGGGTTTCTCAGGTTTTATATATATATATAAATGTATACACACACATATAAATATATATATATATATATGCGTGATTGATTCATGATTCAAGACACTTTTTGGCAAGTTCTTCAAACTTAGCCACGCACCTCAGTCCAGGAGTGAAAGACACACGTTATTTTTTGCCTCTCAGGAACAAGCTGTAACTAAGTCAAGTTACACGGTGATTTGGAGATGTGCAAATGACCACATCGAAGGGACAAATTAATCGAGTGGATTTGAACCTAGACCTCCAAATATAACAGGCCAGTGCTTTAGCACACCATGTAACTTCTGGCATGGAATTTAGCTAAAATGAAAGTAAAAGAAAAGAAAGAAAACCAAATCAATTTGATGTATGCTTTGTACTCTGTTGGTGAGTGAATACAAAGACGAATATTCAGCATGTATCACTGCTGAATTCAAATTGCTATATTTAAGTTTGTGTTTATTCTTTGACATCCCCCCTTTCTAGAGACACGATTCCTCAGCTGGTTTCATTTACACGTGGAAAAGTCTTAGTGCCAAGTTGTTTGCATGGGTGAATTTTATTTATAGTTTGTAAATCAGTTGGGGTTTTGGTACTCAAAGAGCAGAAGACATTTTAAATGAGTGTAGATGTTTGCAGTTTACAGAGGATTTCAGTTTGCAGAGGACTTTAGAGTTTTAAAAATGGCATTCTACGGATAGCGAGCCTGATTCCCAACTACTTTGCCCATTGTCACGATGCCTGCCTGTAACTTTTGACTTGAAAGTGCATTGTATCCACTTGGGACAGGTGGAAGCAACTTGTCAGATGCAAAATAATGGGAATTAGGAACCAAACACAGAGGATGGAACTATGGGTTTTCAAATGAGCTATTCAGATGCTTTCTTAAATTGCAACAGAACCATATTTTAAAAATCCAGTATTTTATGAACTCACTATTGAGTGGATTGATGATTTCATTAAACATCCAAGGTAACTCATCTCCTTGCTCTTGTCAATGCATAGATAAGAAAATTAATGACTTTCCTATACAATTCTTGGGTTTTATTTTGCTCCTTTAGCTTTTATATAGTGCCTGTGGACATATAAAAAATAACATACACTAACTTTGTATCCTAGTCATATGTATGTGTACATATACATAATTCATATAATATTTTCTACTAATATTTTATGTTAGATACACCCACTCTGGTGCTCCCTTGATATTCTGCATCAGCCCAGAAAAGGCAGAAAGTTCAGGCCACTCTGTCAGTAGCAGATTAAAATAATGTTAGGATTCAGACATAAACCAGAACTGATAAGGAAATTCAGGGTCGAAGAAAACATTGGCTAGTTCTCCAAAGTATTGCCTTCAAAATGTGCTGCCACTGGGAGGAACCAGTAAAGCAGCTGAAGTAGGCTAGGGACCAGACACTGCAAGACTTGGGTCTAAAGACAAGGCTTGAAATACTTTCACTCTTAATATTCTGGCTTAGTTACAAGAAAGTCAAAAAACTTGAGCCACAAAAACTGTTAAAAACCTCTGCTAAGTATGTCTTAAAGAAAAGTTCCTTAAAAGAAAGTAAATTTCTCAGTTATGGTATTTCTGAAGGACAGTGCTGATGCCATGTGGATTTTTTTGTGCTCACTGTTGCTAAATTCCAGTAGAAGGGAAAATATAAAAGATGAATGCGCTAGCTTTAACCCTTTTGCAAAGAGATCTATTGGAGACCAGGCTGACTTTGGAGGGACAAAAAAAATCCCAAATAATAACACCTCTGCTCAGAGATGGGTGATCTCTGCTGTCTTTCACTTGAGTTGGAATTGGTTATTTGGAGCACATGAAGTGATTGTACCATGGGCATTACGCAGCAGCACCAAGGCTATGAATATCGAATATCGAAGTCATCCTTGGGACTGAGGGGATTTAACCAGGACCTCCAAAACTCAACCCCTAATGACGTCTGCTTTGTCCTTTTCTGCACTTCTGATTGCAGGGCTGATGTCCCCACAGCATTAGGAGAGCTGCCTTTAAAATATGGGGATCCAAATGATTTTACCAATTTGGTCACTGTGCTTTTTATGTACCTCATATTCAAGGAACACCGTGATGCTTTTCAGGCATTGTATCTCATACCTGCTCCAACAACGATGATGACTGTGCATAAGGTTTACTGTAATATCTCAGAAGTCCTGTCGCTTTCACACATACTATCTTACTGAAAGGGGAGAAAACAGGATGCAGAACGAGTGCTGGAAAAATTAGGACTTTGAGGAACTTTGGAAGTCTTTTAGGCAGAGAAAGGAAAAGGTTTTCTTGTTGATTGAAGGAAGAAGTTGTGTCACTTAAAATGATGTTTTAGAAGACCGCTCAAAACTAGGGATGAAAACCATCAAAGGATTGGGGATGAAATGAATAGTTTAACACTAACAACAGGAACATTACATTTTCCTTGGGATCTGCTTTCATTTTCCTACGTACTTGTGAGTTGGGGTTAATTTTCACAGGCCTGTGATAAATTAACTCTTTTATAGATGGGAATTGATGAGCCTTTTCATATGCTTCCCATTTGCGCTTACAGCTACTACCAAAAAGTAAACACTTGCTAAATCGAAATGGTTTTACTTAAGACTAAAATGTTGGTCGCTACAGCAGTTGCTTGTTTTTTGGAGCTGAAAGACAACCAAGCACCGAGCAGCTCTGGTGCGGAGGTACCTACCCCCTGTTAGAGCATTCCCTAATTAAGCATCTAGGAGCCCTGCTCTCCTAATTTGCCTTTCCACACTAGGTGCCCTGTTCAGAAAGCACTAATTACAAACATTGTTGTTACTGCCCCCAGCTGGAAAACAGAGCAGTTTATGTATGAATAAGAGAGATTATCGCCCATCTGCTCCAGCCCATTATTCAGGGATGTGTCATTTTGTATGCTGATGGCAGCCATTACTACTGCTTCAGTCGAATGGCCTTTTTTTTTTTTTTAATATATATAGCGTTTATTTATTTACCAACTCGCAGAATTAGAGTCTTGCCCCCTCCATCCTCCAGACCTCTCCTTCCCAAAATGCATGTGAGTTTTTTCAAAATCTGGGCTATGCAGTTAAACTGAGTCAAGGCCAGTCTGATAGAGGACGCGGGATTTTATCACAGGCTTCCGTTTCTGGCTGTCTGCTCCCCCTGAAGCTGAGGTGTTAAAACATCCGAACACCCTGCTCACCCTATCTTTTTTTTTTTTTCTTTTTTAAATTTGTTTTGGGTATAAAAAGTAGTAAAGGGGAGAAGGAGCATGTAAGCTGGCATGGATAGCAATTAAACTCTGTGAAAACAAATGAAGCTCATATGAGCTTTCCCCTGTTTTACAGGGGAGGCATAAAAACTGCAAGTATTTTATGAAGTCTTGCTTGACACAAAATGGCATCTTTCCTTCCTAAACAAACAAAAAAAATCCTCCAATATTATCAAACCAACGCTGAGTGAAAGCTAGGCACTCAGGCCTCATTCCCCACTTCTTCAAAACCAAAAAGCACAGATGCTGTGCTGCTGTCTCGGCTGTGCTACAGGGCTGGAACCTGTGAAGCATGATGTCAAGTGATATCAAGATAGACCAAAGAGGTCTTGCTACGTCCTTGCAAGGTTGTGGTAGGTTTATAGCCACAAACACAAGTGCGATAGGCTGGATTTACAGGTACTGCTATACATTTGAGCACTTGGAGTGAAAATGTTTCTCAATCCTTCCTAGCCAGCATTCAGCTAATGGATGGGAACTACATTTCTATGGCTTGCTTGAAAAGTAGGATTAGTTTTGGCTTTTCTTCCCCAGAACATCCATATCAGAATCTACTCAACCCGCAGTGTGCACTTGGGGAACTGCTAGGTTTTATGGAAACCATGCTGTAGCCTGATCCATGCACTCAAGTGAAATGATCCAGGGTGGGAGTTTTACTTTACTGGGAACACTTGCAGTGACCATCTCTGCTATTTCACTAATGTGGTTAATTTGCTGGGGTTTTCCAGATACCTCAAGACGAGTTTTTAAAGGCTTCTCTTACAGTAGCATTAGAAAATGCAGGTTTCACAAGAAATGTAAAGAATATTCTCCAGCTATCGAAACGCAAATCTTCTGAGTAACAGGAAGGAAAAAAGCCAGCAAATAACCACTTGATGGAAATTCCAGGGCTCTGAGAAGGTGCACAGGCCTCATGTGGGCTACCAGACCTGGATCCCTCCTTTGCCCCCACTCCAGCATAACCCCCTCCCACCCAGAGTCCCGTTTGATCATACAGGTTAAGCCAGCTAACGACAACCCTGGCACAGTTACACAATGAAGAAAAAATATATTCAAAGGACTCATGCAATATTTAAAAAAAACCAAATTAAAATAAATAGGTACCAGAAGAGTTTTAAAAAGAAAAGAGAAAGAATGCATTGTTAGAAACACAAGCTTACCAGCACATACAATGCATTGTATTTCATTGAACTTGGGAGAGTTTCTACGGACCACGTTATGTAAATGCATTGTTCAATCTAAGGTAAGGATTGTGTTTAGTGGGTTTAAAATGACAGTATATAGCTCCACATCTTGCATGGAAAAAAGAGGAAAATATATGCTGAGAGCCTGTTGCTGCTCCATGTATTTCAAAACAGGAGCGCAGGGGAAGCAGATGCCTTAACAAGCAATAGGGAGGGGGAGGGTGTGTACTTCAGCATATCTAGTAGATTTTCTATATACACTGTCCTTTTAACTATAGGGGAAATTGGTACTGAGCATGTGCGATGAAGAGAAAGCTGGCGATGTGGGTGTGAGGGATGGGTGAAGAAAGGGAATGAGGGGGTGTGGCATCTCAATCAAGATTAAAACGAAACTGATAAAGCAGCATATGGACCGGATAACAAATCAAAAAGCATGTTTATCCACTGAAGGAACTGGTTAATGGAGACTGCCAGCACGTTGCCATGGAAACACTGACTGTTGGCGCTGCACCATCTCATACCTTATCCAATACATTCCTGGTTGTTGGTAGTAGTCCAAAGACCCTGATCTCTTGATGGTAAACCCGTGGTCCAGCTGAGCAGAGAGAAACGGGGCAACTCAGTGGATCGACATTAGGCTAAAGAATTCAGACTCCAGAGCAAGCTGTTCCTTATTTAGTGCATATTTACTGTTTTCACTTTCACAAGGCACTTATCTAACATCCTAAAGCTATGTACTGGAGACAAAAACAAAAGCAAAAATAAAACAAAACAAAAGGTAAAGAAATAAGAGGAAAAGATACTAACTCTAGATTCGGTCTTGCTAAATTAAGAAGCCAATTTATTAAAAATAAAATGGAGTTTGTGAAATAGATTACTTAATGCATAATGCATTCACTTAAAAGTCTGACAAATATCTCGTTACCTCCAAAGACAGAAGTGCCCTTTTAAGTTGCACATACCAGTAATGGTAAATTATCTTTTGCAGTTAAACTGAGAGGTTTAATAATTAAAAAAAAAAGTAAAATGCAGTGCAACCATCACAAGGAGCAGGCTAGACAGACTACACAAGGCTTAAATTAGACTGCTTCATAATCATGGAATGTGTAAAGATGAAAAGAATCAGGTTTTGATACCCCATCAATCATGGTAATTCATTTCTAAAAATGCGTTAACCTTGGCGAGTCGGACTACTCAGAGCCATGAATAACATTGTTTATCATTTCAGCTTACACCTCATGCTAAAAAAGATAACAGTACAAACTATTTGCTTTAAAATTGCACCAATTAAAGTCAAAATGGAAATGAACTTAACATTGTGTCCAGGAAAGTGTGCTCATGATATTACTTAAGGAATATAGATCTTTTGAGTTTAGTTTATCATTAGCAGAATCATGTGCACAGGAACAAAGAAAATGTGTTGTTTCCTCTAATCCTTCTGAGCTGCACTAACAGACGGTGGAGACATCATTTAGCAGAGTTAAATAAAATTTTAGGGGAAAATATCTTGAGGGAGGCACTCTGCCCGCTTTAAAATTGTTAGAAGTGAGGATTTTCACATTTTGCCCTAAGAAGAGAAAAGGCCATTTTTGTGCTTCAGTAAGAGCGTGGCACATATTTTCAATACTGATGACAGTTTCGAATTCTAAATTCAGAAAAGCGGTTCAACACATTTCTGCTTACCGACCACTTCAAGGGTGGCTAGGAGATAACTGCAAATTTAAATTTTTTCTTGATGACTCCCCCCAGAAAGTGCAGAATTTAATAATTTATTCCATTTTGTTAAAACAATGCCCCTTTCATCTTATTTAGAATTATTTAAAGGACGTTTCCTGTTTAAAACCATGAGAACCTTTTACCTAATGTTCAGTTGGCTTAACTACACTGGTCTGCTATTGCCATCTACTGGCTTCATTGGATGCTGCATGTAAAATACACAAAAGAGAGCTTTTTTAAAAAAGCAGATCAAAAAATATTCCCCTAAAACTGAATAGCTAAAAAGTTATGTAGAGAAAACCGGGAGAGTTGCTTCCTGACATAATTTCATCGACGTGGAAATCCTGCCACGAGAAACTCAACTGTGGACAAGGATCCCAGGACAACACAGACAAAAGATGGGAGGTGACATCCGAGGCATGGGTTCATATTTAAGCTGAGCAAAACTCACAGACTAAGCCTGGCCTCTCTTCCAGAGATATCCCAGGATATCCCCCTGGAAAAAACGCCCCTAGGAATTTGTAATTTTATTTTAAAAATCGGCAGGACGTAGGGCAATGGCCCATCCACCGCATTCCCTTCACCAGACTGCAGGCAGTGGCCCGACACTGGTGTCCCTAGACCAGTGAGGGCTCTGCAAGAGGCAGAGAGCTGCACCAATTCTGAGCAGCTTTTTCCTTCTGCTGCCCGGTTCCTGTGCGTCTTCCAGCTGGAGTTTACTCCCATTGCCAAGACAGAGACCTCATACAACCTTAAGGGAACTTTATCTTTAGTCTTTTCCTCTGTCTTAACAATGGCAAAAATGCAAGCACAAAAGTGACGACACACAGGCAAAGCTTTAACACTTCAGACATGAACACAACTTAAGCCACGCTCAGTTCATATACAGGATTACAGCACACCTCTGGATTGGGGAAACATCCTTAAAAAAGGATTTTGGCTTTTGGTCAGTTTAGCCACTGTCCCTAAAGCCCAGAGGGTACAGACATAGGGTGTTGTTTTGTAGACAAAAAAATGAAAAAAAAAAAAACCAAACTGGGGGGGAGATGTCTTCCTTGGAGAATTGAGGGGAAAAAAAAATCTATCCTAACCCCAAATTTTAAAAAGACTATTTATTAAAAGTCTGGTTTTATGTTTTTACTGCATTATCTTTTATAAACACCATCAGAGAGCTACAAAATACCGTTCCTATTGGAAAGCCGTATGAGAAATCTGATCCTGAAAATATTTTGGCACATGCTAAACAGTAACATGTCCATTCTGGCACAGACCATAGGGGCACTAGCCTGGCCCGTCTCCCACAGAGGCCAGTAGTCAGTGCCTGTGAGGGGAGTTTAAGAACAGAGCAAGTAAAGTGATCATTCTCCTACATACTGTCCCAGTGGTTTTTTTAGGGACTTGTTAATTCTCTTGCTATTTTAAAAGCTGGCTCTCCAATTAAAATTTTGCTGGCAAAGCTATGTTGGTTTAAGGGATTTTTTTTTTTTTCACCCCACTGACATAGTTATGCTGGCAGAACTTTTAATGATATATTAATGTATCAACAGAAAATTCTCTTTGCCTGTATAGTTAATTTTGGTTGAGGAATCTTCTTCTGCTACATCAGCAAAGGAACTACTTTGTGAGGCACACACAACACATTCGTTATGGTAATCTGTCCAAATTGACAAAACCTTTCAAATGTGGACAAACTTAAAAGTCTGGACACATGCATGGCATGGGAACTTGTAGGATGTCTCTGCCCTGAATGGTCAGAGACAACTTTTACTGAGCGTTACCGCATCAACAAAGCAGGCGGAAGTCTGAAGCAAAGGACTCGATACAACGTATTTGGACATCGCTGAAGGAAGCAGTAGCCACCGTGGGTGTATGTAAATTACACGTGGCTTCAAACTTCCTCCCAGTTAAGCTGACCGTGTCTTTAAGAACTTAGTTTTCATATTATAGTTTTAATTGGTGCATATGATAAATACTGCTTGAGATCTTTGAGGTGTGTTACTTCTTACCACCGATGAAAACAGCGATATATCATCATCCCAGTGTGAGGACAAATTAAGAACTAAATACCACAGATTAGCTATCTCTGTACATAAACAGAGTTATAAACCTCAAAATAATGCTAATATTTATCTTTTATACTATTAAGCTATATAAATATAAGCACATATTAACACATTTTCACAAACACACACAGACACAGGTGTGTTATATAACATATAGAAGGCATCTCTATATATTATATACACAAGCACTCTCTCAAAATGTTACACTAAACATACAGGCAGGCACAATAAAACAGTATTTTTGTAGAAAATATACTTTGTGCACATCTTTAGTGCTGAACAATATGTTAGAGTATCTGTACATACTTTGAGAATTCTGAATGTAGATCAGGCTTCATTAATAAGTTTTACTTCTATTATATTTGAGATTGTACAGTTAAAGGAAGATTCCCAAACATAAAACCCTGATAACATGCATGTCAATTGTATATTAAGTGTGCTTTCAAATGCAGAAACAACAATTAAAGGCGTTGTTGCTTTGCTTTTGGCTATATTTTACTTATTAAATTAGTTTTGTAGAAAATAAAGGTAATTTATTGTTAAAGTCAAAATTATCTAGCTTTCTGGCACACTACCAAGACACTAAAGAGGTCTATACTTTCCCAACTCTTCCAAGCTTTTTGGAAAACAATTGACACGAGCTAATCAAACCACTTTCTGAATACTGTCAAAATATTCTAAACATTTCTACTTTATAGGCCAAGTTGCAGGAATTATCATGCCAGAGTATGATGTTCACCCACAGAGATGATCTCTAAAGAGAATCTGTTAAATTTCCAAACACTAAAAAATAAATAAAAGCCATTAAGAGTATAATTAAACATATACATATTTTTTTCCTGATGCATGATGTTTTGCAGTGGAAAGATTCACTACAGTGCCTTTTTCATTACTCAAATGTCAAACTGCTGTAAACAATTCTTTGGCAGAGCAACTGGGGCAAAGAAAACAAAAGAGGAGGGTGGGGGAATTAAAAACCTAAAGGAGGCAGGGGATGGATGAGGGCAGAGGCATCATTTCTTGCTTTTAAGCTTTGAAATCATTAGCATGGAGGATCTGAGCAGTAATTCTCATGGACAAGCGTGCTGGCAGTCCATTCGAAAGGAACACGGTTTCAGCTAGTCTATACAGAACATACCTGCATTTCAGATGAGCAATGGGTATGTGATGTTTTAGTTGTGGGAGAGTTGTTGCAGTATTATTGCTTAAAAATGAAAATAAATAAATGCTGACTATGTTAGCTGATGACTGAGAAAATCTAGGAAAAGCATGAGGAACAACTTGCTTCCATGTTGAGGACGTTCAGGGTTGGAAAGAGCAAAGAAAAAATATGAGAGAGGCACAGCTTGAAATTTTAAGCACTTATACCAAGTAACTTGGAGAGAGTATCCCTTTTGCTGCACAAACAGTTCACACCTGTGAGCCAGATTGCATGTGCTGAGCTGAGTTTACTTCACGCTGATTTAACTCACCACTGGAGGGGCTGAGCTGAGAAACATGAAAGTGGAAACAGTACAAGAAAGTGTACATGTGCAGTCACACCACCTGCAATTTATGGAGGCTGGGAATGAACACTGAGTAATCTGATATGGGAATGGTTATGTTTAGCGTGTCACTTATTTTTAGTGACTATTTGGAGCGTTAACATTACCATGAGTAATAAAGAAAAGCTTACAAACACAGGCAGATGTATCAAAAATGTAAAGGATGTGCATGTTGCTATTCAATGGCGTTATTATGAATAATCTCATAAAACACGGGATATATTCTGTGCGCTTGTATATATCCAATACACATGTTCATCTGTGGGAAAAAATACAAATGTATGTGATGTATGCTACACTGAGGATGCCATTGAAACCTCAGGAAAGCTTGGTGAAATGTTTGGTCAAGCTTGGTTTCAGAAGCTCCAACATGTTCTAACCTGGACCACCTAACCTAGAGTTGCAACATGACAGAAGGCAGCAAGGAGCTCTGTTAAGTCTTTACCCAATTAGGTCCTTCTGCCCAGAGGGAAGCAGCTTGCATGTAGAGGTGCAAAAAAATGCTGCTGCTTGGTTATATTTGAAGTGGCTAGACTCATTATCAACTACGGAGGTAGCAGTGAAGCATCATAGCTCTCTGATGTCTTCAGAGAGAGAAGCTTAAGCTTCCTTACAGACTTTCTGTTATGATTTTGAAGTAATTTCCACTCATGGTCAAGTGCTGCTGTCCGTCTGCTACAACCTCTGTGCGGCCCAAATCCATGTGGTGATTCTGCTGCCAAGTAGAATGTCATGAGCCCATAGTTTGAATTGTTGTGTCTACAATGGAGTTTGGTGCACTAATCTTCTGGGAAAACATGGAAGTGTGAGTACTGTTAGGTCTTCTAGGGCTGTCAAATAACAATGTGACTCACAAGGAGAATCAATGGAGAAATTGTGCAGAATACTAGCCTAACTATGTTTACATTAATTAAATGCATGAATTATCTAAAGATTAGCCCGCTCTGGTTCTTTTTGTGGCATGTTCTAACCACACAATCTTGTGGGCACATATTTAAGTGTTTCAGCTGTGTATTTCAGATGCTTACTGCTATGACAGAAACTCCAGCTGCCGTGCTGTTCGGTTTAGGGCCTGTATTGAAATGCTTCTTTATCTTCCCAGCTACTGAGAGTTGATGTTCATTCTCTGGAAGGCCATCGTCCTGCAGAGAAATAAAGCCAAATAAAATTTCAGAGAGAAAAGGCAAAATAAAGGAATTGGGAGGTGATTCTGATAGCACCTGTCTATATAGAAAAGATTACAGTTTGTAGTGAAATATGTGTCAGTCATTGTATCCATTAATATGTCTAAGGTATTTATAAGATGAGCTTCCTATTATGCAACAAACCAGCCTCTTTCTTCTTTACCCAATACCTTCCTCTCAAACTTTAGGTAATGTTAATAATAATTGTAAAATATTCTATTACTCTTTCTACTATGTCTTAACAACCACTGCCCGGTTATTTTTAAGGACTATAATATTTCAAAGTTTGATAATCTCAGAATCTGTTTATGATTCTGCTTATGCATCACATACATTTAAAGATAATGACCTAAAAAGTAGAAAGACCCCTAAAGACTACAAACATCAGAAGCCTCATTTTGGTAGGATGCAGGAAAGGATCTCCAAAAGCCCTGGTAGAGACCAATAATGTCCCTGTTTCATTGTAAAAGCTACAAACTCAGGGATTATAGCATTGGGTGAATGTTCCGGCCATGGCTTAGTGAGTCCCATGGTGAGGAAACCCAGGGAAGATGGGAACTGAGAAGTATCCTGGCCAAGACCCTCATGGCAGGTGATTGTGGGAACTCACCAACGCTAGGATATCTCATTGTGTACGTCTGCAGACCAGGTTAGACATGGGCATAAGGCTTGTTCTGGCATTCCCCGCAGTCTATGACTGTGCCTCACTAAAACCATAGTTAATCAAAGCCACCTCTGCAAGTCAAATCTCCCACTGACTCATAACAAAGGACCACAGTTTCTTCCCCCAGGGTGAAGGCACACAAGCCTGGGATGGATGCTGTGGGGAAAGGAAAGGCAGAGGTACAAACTGCCTGGAAAACAGAGAAGGGCTGGAGCCAGCTGTGGGTGGCCTATTCTTCCTTGCTGAAAGGCACGTGTTCTCCACTGGAGCTAACCTGAGGCAAAAGCAGGCACACAACTGCAAGGCCAAGCAAAGGTGGACAGATGTTCTGATGCGGCGTGCACCAAGTGAGCTGGCTGTATGTGAGCTCCAGCCCAAACACCATGCAGCTGGGCCAGGAGGTGCTGCCTCCTGGCACAGGCATCTTGTCTCTATGCACCTAGGCACATAGCCATCCTTGATGCTGCAGTGAAACCTCAGCAGAAAGAAGAGACTGCAGTTTTTCACAAGACAGCAGATTTAAATCAAGCCTGAGAGAAGAAAGGAGGTTTTTCAGAAATTGCAAGTAAGGCCCTGGGGCCTAAAAAAAAGTGCAAAAAGCCAGTGCTCAGTTAGAGTTCCCTGCTATCAGAATTTGCAGGATTTCAGGCAACAATATGCAGAATAGAAGCAACAGGCAACAAAATGCAGAACAGGTAGAATATACAGGGTATCAGGCCACTGGCAAGCCACAGTGGTCATCCCAAGCTAGCACTGCATGGGATGGGCAGCTATCAACAACTGAAAAAATTCTTTAAAATCCACTTAAACGACATCCTAGCAGAATGTGTACAAACAAGAGACACAAAATCAGAATACAGAGAGACTACAGGCACCTTTTTTTTTTTTCTAGCTTTGCAGCAATTCTGAGTGCACTTAAAGAGTTACAGAGCCGCTGCAGTAAATCATGAGTTCAGTGAGCATGTGGGAATTTTAGGGAGGTTGGTTAGGTTTTGTTATTTATTTAGCTTGGGGAGTTTGTGTTTAGAGATCCCTCACTCACCCCTTAACAAAATGTCTCAGCTGGCAAAATATGGTCAAGTGCACACAGCTGCAAAACACAAAACAAAACAATACAACCCAGTAGCTGATTATTGTCTAGCACCGGGGAGTCTTGGCTCAGTGGTATATGACCCCTAAAAATAACCTGCTTTCCGCTGACCTTGCCTTTCCCAGAAGAAAGCTAGGCTGAAAAGTGAACTCTTCTTCACTGGAGGGAAAAAAAAATAAAAATCATTCTCTTGGCTTGAGAGCCTGCCAAATGTTCATGTCATCTGTCAGAAGACTAAATTTCGGAGAAGACAATAGTTACCAAGACTGGTAATATTTTATCGGTGGAGCACCACACCTACAGTTCCAATGGCAATGCGCCAGAGACACATAATTTGGGCTCCAGCTTTTAGATTAAATATCTTCCAGCTCAATTCAAGATGCAATGTAGGGATATAAGGGAATTACCTTATCATTATTAAATTTTCTTACTATTGTTGGTGCTACCTGACATTTAGTTATCTTTTTTCTTTTTTTTTTTCATTCCAACTTGCTTTATAAGCAAGGTAACACATATACATATATTACCTGGTTACTGGAATCACTTCAGCCAACAATAAAATGGATAGATATTGAGGGTGAGAGATGACAGCTATTTAACTACATATGAAACAAGCTCCTCTGTAGTTAAAAAGGCAAGAAGTAAAAAATAAACCCATCAAATTCACCAGAACCAGCAGGGTAAGTTGTAGAATCAGAGAACAGGCTAAATATCGCTGACAAGGATTTCATCAGGTGACGGTAATGGGAAGGATGTCAGCCCCCCCCCCCAAGAGCTTAACTGTTCCTTTCCCCAATTTTAACCCTTTGCTATAAGAACTACTGCTTGCAGTGGGTTAGTAACACTGATTTTCATCTTAATATCTTCTAAAGTTAACTAGTGATTTTGGTGTTCAACTCTGGGAACTTTAAAGGGTCATGAGCTTCAGAAAATGTTGATGAGTAATGCTCTGAAAAAAGGGGCTCTCCTGAGCCCCTGAGACGTGAAACAGTCAAGATCCTTTGCCAGTTTGAAAACTCTGGTCCAGAAGTTGAGTTTTCACCTGGACAATGTGAACTGCTTGTGATCTTAAAATACTGTGCTGGTTTTAACTGGGATAAAGTTAATTTTCTTCACAGCAGCTGGCATGGGGCTGTGCTTTATATTTGTGCTGAAAACAGTGTTGATAACGCAGCAATGCTTTTGTTATTGCTAAGCAGTGCTTACACAGAGCCAAGGTCTTTTCTGTTTCCCACTACAACCCACCAGTGAGTGGGCTGAGGGTGCACAAGGAACTGGGAAGTGACACGGCCATGACAGCTGACCCCAACTGACCAAAGGGATATTCCATACCATATGATGTTATGCTCGGCATATAAAGCGGGGGAAGAAGGAGGAAGGGGTGATGGCATTTGTCGTCCCAAGTAACCATTACGCACGATGGAGCCCTGCTTTCCTGGAGATGGCTGAACCCCTGCCTGCTCATGGGAAGTGGGGAATGAATTCCTTGACTTGCTTTGCTTGCACACATAGTTTTTTGCTTTACCTATTAAACTGTCTTTATCTCAACCCATGAATTTTACTTTTTTTTTTCCCCCTGATTCTCTCCCCCCATCCCACTGGCGGGTGAGTGAGCAAGCAAGTGGCTGTGTGGTACTTAGTTGTCAGCAGAGGTTAGACCATGACACATAAATTTATTTTCAATCAGCCTCCACAAAATACCTTTCATGGGGTATTTGTAAGAAATCAAAATAAAATAAATTTTAAAAAAAAGATGCAGAGGGTCTTGCCATCATTTCAGCAATTAATAAACACGATTTTCATATTGGCATTGTCCTCTTTGGCAGGAGACACTGCCACTCAAAGGAAAAAGAAGTGTTAAAACAATGAAACACAATTCAGGATTCCCAGACTCCTACTGCCCTAGAGCACTCAGATCCATTTCACAGGCCAGTCACAAGAGCTTTACTTTCCAGTCTAAAAGCACCAGATGAGCAGGTCATTATATAAATAACAGCACAAAATTAGAACAAATAATGGAGAAGCTTTTGGACCCTGTTTCCTTTAAGGATTACAAGGAAATTTTTCTTTGGGCAGTGTCCTAGGGTGTAACCAAAAGTAGCACAGCTGCCAAATAAGAAATGTCTTTTTAAATTAAATTCATTACAAATGTTCGGCTTATTACTATTTACTGCTTGGTTATTCATTTCTTTTGCACAATATTTCCAAGGCAGACATGGTTAAGGAAATATGCAAAAGCCCCAGTTTCTCTAATTCTTTTCAAGCTGGTGTGTGCCATCTTCCTCCTCTGGCAACAGCACACTGTGTTTTCTATTGATTATTTTAACAGAGGAGGATTTACAGAATGTAGTCCATCCCATTCAGCATTCAATGCTCAATGCTGTATTAGGAAATATTTACTACTTGGACAACAAAAAGGGAGTAGGTTAGTCCTGTAACTCAAACAGTACAATTCAGGTTATCGATACCATCAATGTTTAACTCGCCAGACCTCAATTTTCCAGCCCCTTTTATAATTCTTTGGTTTTGCAAAGAATTTGAGCAGGTAAAGGGAAGAGCTGGGGTCCCTGTAGGGGAAGTATAAACTGACGGATTTGTTTCCAGGTCTAAGCGTACTGCATAGGAGAGCCAAATCCAAATAAACTAAATGGAGGGGGCAAGGAACTGCTGCTGAATTGCATTTAGAATTCAAGATCCCCATCTGTGGCAATGGCACGTAGCCAACATCTTTTCAGGTTTTGTTTTTTTGAATTGAAAACAGCTGGGATATTATTGACATAGGAACTGCTTTACTGGTCTGACTCCGACCATAACAAGTTTTGCAGTTTCCAAGAGGATTCCAGCTATTTTTATAGCAAAAACTGAAACTGAAATGAGGGTTGGCTCCTACTGAAACTGTCAAAGCACATTCCGGGAATCTCAGCAATTTACCAAGTAATCACATAGTAAGCAGCTATAAAGAAGAATGGTTACTTACAATCTACAAAATGGTTTTATACAGTGTAAGCAGTTACAACACTTCTATCAAAGGTTTGATCAAAGAGAGAAAATGTTTCTTAAAATTGCCGAAGAAAATGCATGCCTGCTTTTCAAGCCAGCTGTCCTATCCAGTATTTTAGCTGCAAGTTTACCACTCTGTGAATAGGTTCAAAACTGAAATAAGAAAAAGGGAAAGTCCAGCACTTCACAGAATCATGAAATATCCTGAGTTGGAAGGGACCCATAAGGCTCATCGAGTCCACCTCCTGGCTCCACACAGGGCCAGCCAAGTCAGAGCATGGGACTGAGGGCACTGTCCAGACGCTCCTTGAACTCAGCCAAGCTCAGTGCTGTGACCACTTCCCTGGGGAGCCTGTGCCAGTGCCTGACCACCCTCTCAGTGAAGAACCTCTTCCTAAAATCCAACCTAAGCCTCCTCATTGCAGCTTCATGCTGTTCCCTCACCGAGGACATCAGTGCTTGCCCCTTCGCTTCCCCTCATCAGGAGGCCATAGACTGCAGTGAGGACTCCCTTGAGTCTCCTTTTCTCCAGGCTGAAGAAACCAAGGGACTTCAGCCTCTCCTCATAAGACTTCCCCTCCAGACCCTTCGCCATCCTCATTGCCCTGGTGCATTTTTGGCACCATGGAAAAGTATTTAAACATGTTCTCTGGAAAAATTGAGTGTTAGGTCCATTTCTTCTCAGAAAGACAGTATTTTATGAAAGTTGAAGATAATTGCTCAGGTAATTACAATGCATGGATTACAGAGCCTTTTATAAACAGGGATGAGTACACAAATACCCTGTCGTGATGCTGAGAAAAGGAGGCACAGGGTGGGTGTGACAGACTCCCAGCTGGTTAAGCTGGTGATGGTATGGGGATATGAGATTGGATCCAATACCAATATATCATCCTGCCTCCATACAGAAGCTGGCTGACCCTGCTAGGCTATCTACTGCATCTTTCTGAGACCCACTTCATGGAAGTGTCCTCTTTCACAAAAGTGTTTAAGCACCTGTTTCAACTCAGCCATGTTCTTATTTCTCCTGCAGTGAACTAGGATTTTAGTGCCATCTAGTTGATTTTATGCCTAATATTAAGCATTTCCATGTGTGATGCCTTGAAATAGGAGCAATGTTTGGAATGTGCTCAATCAAGCACTTTCCTGAATTGGTCCCAGTGCTGGCCTTTCTCTTTCCAGAAAAACCCTCTGGAGGATACATGAGAGAATTCAAAGGAGGTTTTGATCTGCATTATGAACTACTGCTAGTGTGTTGCCAGAGAAAAAATACTGATTCATTTCAGTTGAGAAAAGCAACAATTGTCAGAAAAGAAGAAATGACAGAATTTTCATGGAATATTTGTTTCCCGTACAGGTTTTGATTGCAAAGAATTGTTATCAGCATAAAACTATAAGACGTGCAGCAGAGCTAGATTAAAAGTGAATTGAACACAGTTTCTTGTTTCCAACAGTGCATTGTAGCCGCTGTTTATGAAACAGCACATTTAATGAAGACAAATAGGTCTTGAACTTTCTCAGATATATGCTCTAGTTTCTGCCAACCAAGTACTTAAGAACTTTATGAGCCAAGAGTTGTATCCTGACCACCATATTTAATAGGCACCAATGGGGTCATCCTCCAAAACAGTATCAAACTCCCTTTTGAATCCATTTATACTTGGCCCCTACAGCATCCTCTGGCAAAGAGCCCCACATTTTAACTAACTGCACAGAAACTCAGGAATTTTCCAGGGAGCTTGAGTAACCAGAGCTCAGGTGTAGGTAGTGGAGCTCTAGAGTATTAAAAAACTTTAGCCCCCAGCCCCTTTCCCTGTCACTCCCTATAAGCAGGCACTAGCAAGGGCAGGGAGCAGAGCAGACCCTCATGTCACCGGCATACCATCAACTTTCTAACAAAGAGCCACATCTCTTCTTAATTCATCTTGTACTTGAAGCAAAAAAAAACTGTCACAGAACATGATGTCCAAGGACAGCACCTGGCACTGAGGAAAATTAATATTTCCGTTATTAAATATTAATATATTAATAACCTTACTTGGTAAATTGCTGAGATTCCCGGAATGTGCTTTGACAGTTTCAGTAGGAGCCAACCCTCATTTCAGTTTCAGTTTTTGCTATAAAAATAACCACCACCACACCCCCCCCAAAAAAAAATTGGCTTTGGCAATATGGGAGCCACCAAAGCTAAAGTATATACTTGGTAAACACTTAACTGATCACCACTATTCTTAGCTATATGGAGAACAGTCCATAAAAGATTAACTTTTGAGGTTACTGTATATTTGAATTTTTAGAACAGTAGTTCAGTGAGAAAAAGATTTTGGATACAGCAGCTGAGGAACCAAATAGTATTCCAGGGAGGACAGCACACTCAAACTTGCAATGTATGACACAGAACAGTATTTCTTCCTCTATTTTTTTCTCTGCTTCTCTCAGTTGTATTTCTTTTCTCAATCTTCCCTTCTGAATTTGAATGTTTTTTCTCCAATTTTTATTGTCATCCAAAGTTTTTAAAGCATACTAAATAGCCTGAGATAATTAACAGATATAAAGTACTTCCCTTGTCTAACAATTAATTAAAGAGATATCTCTCTATTCTCTGCCAGATTTATCCATATGACACCTCACTGATTACCGCTTTTATGGCAAATGTCCAGTTGCTTTGAGATAAACTAGGGTACATAAATAGCTATTTCATGGTAAGTCAGATTAAACGGACATGGCTGCACATAAATATATGTATATTTCTATGTCAGAAGCTAAATCTGATTCTAAAGGTTTCCCTGTTTCATGCTGGATCAAATAGGCTTAACACTATGGACTATATTTCTATAGCTCTTAATCACCACTGTCAGTCCATCTGATTTTAGGAGAGCAAAATATGTCACTGAACCTGCAAGCTGATTGTTAGAGGTATAAATTTGTCAAGTGTGGTTGAGATTTGTTGAAAAGCTGGCCCAAAATATTTCAGAGAAAATGTAGCTGAGCATGCATAAAATAGCAAATGCCCCAAAGCATGCGTGATATACTAAACCAGGCTGTAACCCAGCTTATTTCCAGTTCAATCTGTGGCATTTTTAGACTGTGCTGGCTCTAAAAGGGCATAGAAAAGAGCTCAAAGGTGCCAAATTGCAAGAAGCATCTAAAAGTGTGAAAATACTTACATTAACCCATGGATGCTCAAGAACTTGCAAGGCTGAGAATCGCAGATCTACATCTACTTGAAGCATCATTGTGATAAGTTCCTGAGAAACGGAATACTATGTCAGATTTAAAGAACATTTTAAAAGAACAAATCAACATTTGATTCACTAAAGTGCTCTTCAACTGATTATGTATGAGCGTTCCAAGAGAAAGTGAACTACCAACTGCAGAAATATATTAAGATTATTAAGAAAAAAGAACAACTATGAACTGCTGAACTTGAAACTGAACTTTTAAATCAATATCTAACAGTACCTTGAAAAGTTAGAAGACAGTTCTGAGTTACAGTTCTGTAGCCACTGTTTAAGAGAAAAGCACTTAATACATAATTTACAAAACAGATGGTCGCATGAAATTAGGTTAGTTTTCCATTAAGAAAAAGCCAATTCCTCTGTAGGAAAAAAGCCAGAAAAATGAGGGGTTTATTTCAAGACCTTCTAAAAATTACATAGAAGATATTAAAAAATCCTCTACTTAAACCCATCCTCTCGTTTCCTCCGTAATTACCTAATTTTCAATTAGCATGTAAATAAACATCTATCTAATTCTAGCAGTGAGTGGAGTGCACAGAAAATAATATGGCAGTCTGACAGCAAATAAAAGGGTATCACCAAAGAGCAAAGTTAATAATTCTTAGTGACAAGGAGAAGTTAAATGAATAGGCTAATGCTTCAAAGCAGAAATTTTAGTCTGAACTATTTGGAACAATGAGTATCACATCATTGGCAAAGGACTTGCAGAGTTCTCATTAACAGTGCTACGACATAAAGTCTGCTACAACAATGATGTGGTTTAGATGACTTCCTCCAACTCTGTGACCGTATCTCATTCATTAACCTCATTAGATAACAGGCTAAAACGCTAATCCTGATCACCCTCCTCCTATCTGTAAAAGCAGGATGTAATTCTGTGAAGAAGGGAGGTTCAGAACACAGAATGATGCTTTCATTACTGGCATCCGCCTCCAAATTTTGTAATTTTTTTGGTGATTGATTAAACACTGTCACACTGAAAGAAATAGGAAGAGAGGTGACTTACAGGCTATAGAAGTAAACTATTAAACTGGCAGAAATTAAGCACTTAGCTACAAGATGTCCAAACCTTTTTGTTTGTTTTTTTAACAGACACATTTACATTGTCTCCCTCTCTCTCTCTCTATATATATATGTGTATATATACATATGCATGTATTCATCTATATATTTGTAAATATATATATATATATATATGTACACATACACGTATTGCTCCAGTGCACTAATAAGAGTTAAAAGCTGGAACTGCTTTACAAGTATAACAAGCCCTCTCAGGATCTGTATGTGAAGAGGGTTGCATCTGCCTTAGCACACCTCAGATCCTACCCCCTTTCTGTCATGGGCCCAGAGGCTGTAGCCCAGGAAATGGTGGGCAGAAGAAGTCTATATTTTGTACAACACTGACAACAAGGGGTCACAGGCAATGCAAGGCCTGGTTCTTTGACAGAAAGAAACAACAGGCTCATCATCTAATGAGATTAATAAGAGGAAAACAGCCTCCCTACAATCTTATCTTATAATATTCAACGGCTCCAGGAGGATACGTGTTCCCCACCATAAGTACATACAAAGCACAGTCCCAGGGAGCTTTCAGGCTCAGAGGTGTAGGTCAAGCAAAGCTACTTAAATTTTTTATTGATCACTAAGGGCTGCTGGTGTCTCTGTTGTGTGAGACATCATATAGAGAGAAGGTCCATATGAGAACCACCTGAAGTCTAACAGTCAGACAGTGACCAAACAACAACTTGATGACCCAGAGGAATTTGTAAGTGTAGCAGGAGATGTATGAGACATGTCACATACAGCGCTGAGAAAGAAAAACATTTATTTGATGGTGGCACTGGGAAAATACTGGAGAAGAAAGTATCATCAATTATATAAACCTACCTTTGCAGAGTCAGAAACGTTGTCCCAATATGGAGATGGAAAATCCACTTGTCCCATCAAAATCTGATCAAAAAGCACTTCTTGGTCATCTCCACTTCTATAAAGAAAACAAACAAACAAAACCAACAAAACCCACAAAGAAATTAATTCCAGAGCTGTTTTCAATAGCCTTCTTGAAATTGCTTTTAATTGGCAGTCCCTTAGTATGCTTTTGGAAGCTGTTGATTCCCCCCAACCATGCAGTCATGAGTGTGAAAGGTGAAATCATAAAACAAAGTGCATTTGATACCTTCTTTCTGAGGTAACCTGCTTGTCTTTAGGATTGTCAACAACTTTGCAATTGCTTTGAGGGAGAGAAAAGATCTGACATGACCTTATTAAGTGGCTTATATATTAATTACCTTTTACCAACCACAAAATATGTTGTATTTGGTCCATGAAAGAGGCTTATTTCACTGTGTATTTTAAACATCAGGCAAAGGCACCCAGAACCCATAATGGAGGCTCTTGTTTTGTAATGCAATGAAGTTTAAACTAAAATAAACAAACATGAAACAGATATTTTACAGTAAAATCATAGACATTTACGGGGTTTGTGTAAATTTGTATGCAGAGCACAGGAAAAATCAAGAGCAGAGAACTTTTTCTAGTGGGAATCCCTGTGCTTAATGTAAAAGTGGCACAAGGACAAAATTCACAGAACAAAGATGGTTGAATAGATCAGTCCATACCCACGGAATGGGGGGAAACCACAGAGCAGGATGTAAGTAATCACACCCGCTGCCCAGATGTCCACCTTCAAGCCATATCTAGAAGTGTGAGAGACATAGTTAGAGACAGCCAACACCTATGAACTACAACACAAGAACAGAGGAAACATTTTCCAAATTATTAATAATTTCTTATATATTCTCATCTGAACCTTCTCTATGTCCTACCTATCCTAATTCCGCTTTCAAATCTTTTTATGTATTCACATCTTAGAACCACACCAGATCAGAACGTAGGAGCACACAGCGGATGTCATGCTGTATTCTCAAGTTAGTCAGGGATGCCTACCAACATGAAGCCTGCAAAGGTGACAAAAGCTGCTCAAACCCAGCAGGTATTTACTCGGAACAAATCAGAAGAGGACAGCGAGTGATAACAAAATAAAACTAAGCGAATGGTAGTTAGCAGTCTCTGGGGACAGCTTAATAATTGTGTCTGCAAATGTCTAGCTAGTAACTCAGTGTTAATCTGAGAAATTTAAGGCCTACAACTGTCAGAGCAATCCCCTGTAACGACAAAGTTGGCCTTGCTCTGAGCTGGTTTCGACAAGAAACCCTCCAGAGGTCCCTTTGAACTGAGTTATTCCATAAGCCATGATTCTACATCATATCCAAGCAAAGGCAGCATAAAAAACTTAACTGCAAACACTCCTATCGGTCGCACTGGTGACAACATGCTCTAAGAGGGTGTACACATCAACAAATTGTCACCAGAAGTTATTTACCCAGTTTCAGCAATGATTTCTGGAGCTACATATGTTGGGGTCCCACAAACAGTATATAGAGGTCCATCCACAATTGTTGCTAGGCCAAAGTCTCCTAGCTTCAGGGACTTGCTTCCGTCTTGGTGTTCATAAACCTAAGTCAGGAAGGAAATGTAAAGGTTTAACATAGTATCTTCAAGGTTACTACTTTATTATTTACTAACAGCCTGAACTGTTCCTTCTACAGTCTTTTTTCTCTGCTTTACCTGCAACTAACTTCTCTGCACGCTTTGAAAACTCAGACAATTAGGAAAACTTCCCCTGAATCCACTCTGGGTGTTTGGAAAAGACTTATTACCTGGCCAACAAAGGATGTTATTTCTTATTAGAAAATTAGCTAGAAGCTAAAACCCAGAAGCAAGGTCTGACCTTCCAGCAGTGGTGTTCCTAGCTTAACTTCCCACTGACGGCTAATTCACAGTGTAGGATTTTTGATAATTTTTTAGAATTTTATTTTCATTTTGCTCACACAGATCATAAAGGCTTGTACAGGGATTTCAACTTCTTAGGTAATTCAACAGCGACTGTGCTGTTAGCAGCAATAGATTCTTCTCCATGTATTAAAGTTGCAAGATGAACACCTGACCAGATGATTTCATCTCCTGGCTGGACTTTCACTTGGAAACACTGTCCTCTGCTTGGATGACTGTTTTAACACCAGTCAGTGCCTTAGTGGTGCATTACCATCATCATCCATAGACACAGGCAGGGCTGTTAATGAGTACACATTAAAATCCTGTCTTAAAACATGGTCTTCACAGCAACATGATCTTTTACAGGTTTTATAGCCGCAAAGAGAGATCAGATGTAAATAGAAAAAGCCAGAAACATTATTAAAAATCTATTAAAAAAATTAAAACATGGTTCAATGCAAAAGAACAGCCCCAAACCTAAAAGTGAAAAGATACAAAAAAATCTTGCTTCCCATTTTGAAATTGTCTATGATGGAATTTAATGCTGTTTATCACAACAGCACCTTAATAAAAAAGAATCTACAGAAAGTCTCCCTAAAGTACATATACATCACAATATTATTTTGCAACCCAAATGAAAGCTCCATGAAGCCTGGTTCACCAACAGTGTTATCCTGACAACAGTTAGCTGTTATACCTAGCCAAAGATAAGAGATATCATAGTTCATAATCAAAATACTTGATACCCATCTTGCCCAGCTATTGCTGCACCAGAAATTCACATGTATCTTCAGCTGCATGCAGAGGGAAATCCTAGAATTTTTATCACAATGGACCTTTGAACAGTTGCACTGTTGGTGCAGAAATGAAATCTTGAGGCCTCTTGCCACTGTTTGCTACAGAACATGGCTTATAACAACTCCTTATATTGTACAGGCTCCCTTCCCCCAGTTCCTCCTTTGTTAATGTTTGTCATGTCTAGAGAGAAAAGGCCTCTCTGTACCGAATTCCTACTAGCAGGTGACACAGTCACAAGCAGACATTCAGAACACAACAAATTCTTCTCTTCTTATGTTATTTTTCGTAATGCAACTGGATCTTTAAGGGGACCAGAAATTTGATATGGATTCACATTTCTGTGCCACTAAGCCAGCTTATAGAAAAGGACTGGAAAAAAAGCAATTATGGTTTTATTAAAAACACAGACTGTTAAATACATCTGGTTCCTGAAAGTAAAGAAAGTGCTCTCCAAAATGGCAGTAATAAATCTAATTTCAACAACAGCCTTAATTAAAGGCTAGAGACTAGAGCTTTAAATATTCACATGCTGAAAAATGTAAAGTGTGCACTTAGACATCAAGAACCAAGTCCGGACTAATTAGTATTTCATATTCTATTTCATGTGGTTATCTTTTACAAAGCCTCTTTGAATTGTGCTAATCTAGTGAGTGTTCATAAGTTCCTTCCTACAACAGACCACACCTTGAATGACTCCTATAATCCTAGAAATTAATTACAGAAAAGGTTTTTTTTGGCAATATTTACCCATGCAGAAGGTTTAGTACTGTGCATTTCCCACTATTTTGTCCCATCTGTTTCTAGGAATTACTTTCCTTGGAAAAACTACTTCAGTTGACTTGTAAAACTGAAGAAAGTAACTTTTCCTCACCCTGTTATAACTCCATATAAAAAAGAGCCCAATGTGAAGCTGTGGTATGTTACTTGCCAGTCAAGGAATGTGAAAGATAATTTAATGCTCATGTTATTCAGAACAAACGCTATCTATGTTCCACTGCATTTAAATACTGAAGGGCAATTAAAGAAATGGGGATTAGTGCAAATTACCCACTATGTAGTGCTTTCACTGTTTTAACTAAGCAATAAAACTGTGTAATTGTACAACACTAATTGAATGCAGCCACACATAATTGTGTGCCACCATATGTATCCTATTACTATAAAGACTGTCAGTATTTTCTAAGCTGCTCTTGTGATCAGTGCAGATGGCAACAGTCAGAGAAGTTGTTCTCTAGGGTTTATTATGTGGCTATAAAGACATCCATGACTTGACAAAATAAATGTGCTAAATAGCAGCAATTATGAAAACTGTTCCAATTAAAACATGGAAGACACTCTCTAGAGAACAAAAAAAAATTGCTAAAAAATCACAGGTATTCGGCATACCCTAATGTCCCGGACAGTTGATCAGGCTTTGCATGCTGGGAGGCTAATAAGGAGTATTAATGCACTTATAGAAACCACTGGTGTTGCACACAGGACATTGAGACAGGTTTGTGCAGACACGTTTGTCGGCAGGGCCTATAGCTGATGGCAGACATCAACTCGGAAGGTGAAAATTAATTTTGGAGAAAAGGAAAAACCAAAGGTGAGAAAGAGGGAAAGGAAAGATATTTCCAGTGGCCAGCTGGGAACAGATGCAATGAGGAGGCTCTAGATGAATATTCCTCTGGGCAAACCCCTACAGAGCAGCATGTTCCCCTTTACCACCCCTCCACGCCCCCATTTTTTTCCTGTAGTAACTCCATAACTTTTGTTAGGCCTGGCTCATCCTCTCTGTCGCCTTTTCCTACCCTTGGGGCATGTATCAATGGAGCAGATGCTGCCCCCGGTTAGCTGCTCAGCTCTGGCAGGCCTGCTATAGGCTCCTCTAAACCTACAACCCATGGGTAGGAAAAGGACAGGGAGGAAGGTCTGGTTCCCACATCAGTGGCCAGGAGAACCTGTTGCAACAGGCCTACTGGGGTTTGACAGTGCAAGACCGTGACAGTAACAGCATGAAAGCAACAGCACAAGAACAAGGGAAAAATACTGCGGTGACCACTTAGGTGAAGAGTTACAGTGCTGCAAGCAAAAGGCAGGTTACAGAACGCAAGCAGAAGGTCTTTAGCAATAGAAAGGCTAAGGCCCATATCTCATTTTGTAAGAAAATAACCCTAATTGCACTCTTGTGATACAAGGAACCACCCACCCTGTTTGAAAGGTAAGAAGATAAAAGTAGAAAAGTCAAGAGACACTAAAGTCAAGAGACACTATGACCATGGATAGCCAATGTCAGAGAGAGGGTCAGAACTCAGGTAAGGCTGTTCAAAGGCACTTTATTAAACCAGAATTGATTTCTTTCAGGGGCCTGATAAACCTTAGAGAATTAATATAATTTGAGAATCAAATGCTAGCTTTTGAGAGTTAGGATGCTGCTCAGTGTCAGGCCCAGTGTAGGACCTTCACATATGCACAGAACTGGAAAAAACACTTGGAAACAATTGAGCTCCAATGCAGACAATGTGGTCACACCTGGTAGCAGGCAACCACCAGAGAGAGCTGGGCAGGGAAATTTTTTCCCTCTTGCCCCAACTCCCGCCTATCTTTCTCGCTTCCCCTCAAAGCTTCACTTTACTGTTGTCAGACTTTTCAGACATGTAGAGTTGTGCCAAGCCAAGAGCAGGGAAAGCCTTTCCCCAGACCAAGAACCTCCTGCCCACTCCAGCATTAACAAATCCTAGCACGTGATTGTTATTACTCCTGCATGTGGTCATCTATGAATGCCAGCACAAGGGCAGCAAAAGGAGTATCAGCCATTAGTGTCTAGTGAAACTTCTACCCAATATGTTTTTAGCAGTTTTATATGTTTTTAGTGGGCACAACATTTATACCCACTGTGTTTGTAAAACTGAACTGCTACTGATTACTGAGGCAGCTGCAGAAGTACCAAATGGTCTATTGAGGACAGAACACCTCTGCATTTATGAGAAGCTTAAAACTGTACTGTGGCTCACTGAAAGGTCATTTCAAGTGATCACTGGAAGAAATCTGTCGCCGTGTCCTGGGGGGCAGTCTAGACATACCAGCTGATGTTTCTGTCCTTTTTGTGATAACTGTTATTCTTAGGAGAGCTTTGCAATGCTAAGGTTAAAATTGAAAGACCAATGACTTAAAAGACTGAAGAAAACTTGGAGGGGGTATGGGAGGAGGGAGAGGCGCAGACCGTCTCATACACTTTCAAGTTATCAACAATACTGAAAGTTGAATGTTCACTTACCAGTAGATTCTCTGGCTTGATATCCCTGTGGACAATGTTCAGGCTGTGAAGATACTTGATGGCACTGGCCAAATTGTAAAGCATTCCACTGGCATCCCGCTCTGTATATTTGTTGGTGGAAGTAATAGCATCAAAAAGATCTCCTCCCTGGAAAAAAAATGACCATGGCATATGAGCAGCACTGTTTGTGAGATGACTGGAGAATTCAGGGAAGATCAAGAATCATCATTTGTAGAGAAGGAGGAAGAAGGAGGAGCAGCACTGTTTCTTGCAGCTACAAACTATGGATACTGTGATGACATCACCCCCAATGACAGCTGAACAATCAGTAATTCAGAACCACTTGTCATGGCTTAGTTGGTCAGCCAGGAGACTGAAGTCTCTACTGCAAACTGTTTCCACCTGCTGCTGCTTTTGTAACATGTGCAGCACTTGCCAACCTGTGTGTCCAGAGCCCATCACAAGTTTCTGCCATGCCTATATACTCACCATGTACCAACCCTTGCCACTCTATATACAAACAGGCTGACATCACATTTTTTCCCAAAGTTGGACTGAACTCTAGAACAACGAAGAAATTCTGAGTAAAACTCAAACCAGATATCTGTCATCACTGCTTATGTATTTTAAAAGCCTGTTTCCATCTCATAAAATTTGGAAAACATGGATTTTAGAAACCACTTTCTCAACACAAGATGTGAAGGTTTTGGTAGTGCAATGCTCTTCTTGTGGCTAATATCAAAGGACTTGCCAACATATATGTCAGACAATCATACTGGAAGATGGCTGAGAATTACAATTAGTATTTCACCACAGCTAAAAACACAGATAGCATCTTGTCCCATTTCCAGCTTTCTGTGCTTGCTAATTCAGCGAAAAGCCACTGTCAGGGAAAGAAAAACAAGAAAAGAGAGAAGGAAAGAACAAAAGAAGGAAAATTGAGTGGAAATCCTCAAAGTTTCAATGATCTTCACCAGGATCTGAGGCAGCCATGACATTTGGACTTTATTTCCAGACCTGTGCTGTCAAGTGGGAAGAAGAACATGTAAATGGTTGGAGAAAGGCCAAAAAACAAGTTTACAGAAGAGATTAAGGAGGAAGCTTGATGGAGTGGAGGAAAACCTAAACATCTTTTGAGAGATACTACTCAGAGGTATTGGGCCTTCAGCCAAAATCAAAGCAGCACCACAAAGGAAACACAGACCAACAGGAAAAAGAAAGAGGAGGGAAATGATAATTCTGCAAAAACAATTAAAAAATTCCCTGCTGCAGTCAAAACATCAAAGAAAAAATGTATCACAGGAGACTGTATTTTAAAGAAAAAGTAAGTATTTTCTGAAGGCAACAAAGGAGTTCCAGCTTTGCCAACTCTCATTACTTTATCAACAGCCTCAAGTTATTTTGTGGCTATTTTCTAAGGCTCAGTTCCAGGGTAAACACTGTTTTCACTAAGAGAAAGGAGGAGGGGGAAGAATATAAACCCAACCAAACAAAAAAGAAGAAATTTTCCAGAAATCAGAGTTACAGAGAGGTAGGAAGAGACAACCACCAAAGACAATAATCTGAGAAAACAGACACTGCTTGTTAAAAAACCCCCAAACTATTAAAAATACCACATCGTAGAGGTGCAGCTGAAATCTGCCAGGACAGGTTTATTCCCACTGTAGATGCAAAACCCCAGCTTTGGAAACTGTTTGCAGCCAACCATTGTCAAATCTGGACCGCATCAAACCCCCTTGCTCTGGCTGGTGACTGATCAAGATACATAGTGTCAAAGAAAAGAAGGAAGAAAAGGCCAAACTGAACCAGATAGAGGATTAGAGAGAAAGGCCAAATATTTGGCAAAAGTACAATACCGTGTACTTCATGGCATTAACTGATCCCTACGTATTAGATATCAGCATGTGGCAAAATATGTGGGATAAATAATCTATCTCCCCTAAGCTCCTTCCTGTGAAGCCCCTGTACCAGCTGCTTTTTAACATGAGGTAGTGGATTAGACAGATCTTTGGTCTTATCTAATACGTTCCAGATGCTCAGGAGAAGTGTCAATAACATCAGCAAATGATCTGCCTCCAAACAATGAAAACAGTCGGAGCTGAGATGTGAGAGGCGAGAAGGGAAGAAGCTGAACCTTAAAAAGAGAAGGGAAAATTTTGGCCTAAGGTCAGAGGAAAAAGAGCAAATGCTCATAGGCAACAGAAATGCAAATGCAGAAAAATGTAGAGGCTGCAGAGCATGTTAACAGACAGTTAAGCCAACCTGAAGCAGAATAATTTTCTCCACTTAAGCAGCCTACTTGACTCGGTAAAGTTTCTTAACCAGGTAGCCTAGTAAGAAAAAGGAACTTACATTCTCTATGAGGGATTCTCTGCAGCTAAAAGAGAGGTGCTGTCCCAGAAAGAGTTAACAGAGCTGACAGCTATATCAGGCAGAATTGGTTTCAGACTTCCCTTTCCCCAAAGAGCATTTTAACCTGCAAGGTTCTGCTTAGCCGATTCACACAGCGGGTCACTATCATTTATTCAGGCACAAGGGGTGAGTTCAGGATGACATTTCAGTCTTAAATCCCCTTTTCTGGAGTGAAGTGGGACCAGCAACATCTGAATGCAGTTTTTATCATCTGTGTACATGAGGAAGTATACTTGGAAGTACAGTAACCAATTATTTATTTATTACCTTGTTATGTAAATGATATAATCTCTCTTTTCTTCGGCAAAAGTGAAATCATATCCTGGAGCAGTAAAGGAAACTCTGCAATAAATCTTGCTTGTTAAATTGGCCAAACCCCTGTTAGGTTTGAATAACAATTTTGTTTCGCTGTGTAAAAAGGCAATGTGCCAGAAACTGGGTCCTTGCTTCCTTTTACAAGCACCACTTGCAATGTGTTTATATTTGTATTTATGAAGTGCTTTTTCTTACACTTTACAAAGCCATGAATGGTCTATCTGCTACGAGGTGAGGGCAGTATTTGCAGCAGCCACTTATGTCAAACATGTTACTGCCAATTAATGCAGGGTGGTATTAACTGAAACCGTGCTCTGCAGTATCAAGCCCTTTCTCCTTGAATTTCTTTCCCCTCTGTGAGTTTGATTTAAAGTCAGGTCTTCAAAAGTCAGTCAATAACAGATGGTTAATCAATTCTAACAGTGCACACTATGAAATGGTAACAGGCAGCAATTGGTGAATTAGCAATTAATGTCTTTCCAGAAACACCTTCCCTGGTGCCCACAGAGTATAAGAAGTTTGCGTTTGTTTTGGCATTTGTTGGGGGTTTTTTTAATTAAATATTAAGCTATAGATGTTTGTTTCAAAGAAACAAAGCTGACTCCCCAGGACCAGGATACTTCTAAATTTCTTCTGTTATTCCACATAAAAATAAAGAACATTAAACAGTGCTCTCTAGGATATCTGAACTACAGAGAGGTCTATAAAGCCTGTCTATGGCATAACTAAACGCATAAACATCTTAGGATGTGCATCAACCCTGAAGAGTAAAGAAGAAAGAGTGCAAAACCCCAGATTTTTCCAGAAAGGGAATGTAACGGATGGTTTTATTTATATACATTTTTTTAGGCTGGTTATTTTGTCAGTCCCCTCCTCTCTTATTTAGCTGAGTAGGACTTTGATTAAAAATCCACTGGAGACTACAGCTTGAACATTTTTCAAGCATGAATAGCACAGCAGGTTGCACCCATAAAACCAGCTATGTGCTTATGTCCTGGCATGTTAGACAAGGCACAGCTTTTACTTCTTAGCACACCTCATGGGGCCAAGATGAAGGATTTGTCAATGCAGGGTGAAGCTGCAGCTATATTAGATTACAGCACTGTGCAAAGGTATTGAGGTACCTTTGAACAAGCTCTCACAGACACTGGGAAAAACCTACAGTAGCATGGATCTCAGAGTAAGCTCATTTATCGTAGAAAAAAGCAGCAATTATGATTAAAATAGCGTTAGATGACTAATGGCATCTCATCTGAAGCTGTGCTATTTCACATTGCACTCCTGAGTGTGAGAGGGCTGTCACTATAAAGAAGGTGGGGAAATTCTCCCAGCACTGGTTACACAGAGGGATTTGTGGTATAGACACTATTTTCCTTTTTTCTTAGGATTTAACCACTCCATCAGCGTGTCGAGGTGGTGGGCAGTAGGGTTAGTGGGACCATAAGCTCCACAGCACAACTCAAGCCAAGCAGGGCATCTGTCAGACTCATAACTAAGAGGAAAATGTTGCCATCTCCCAAGTTGTGGGGCATGGCCTGAGCTTTTCAGGGATAACAAAGTTGTCCCAGCCTGCCAAGAGGACAGGAAAAATTGGTGGCCACCCACCCATTGGCCACACTTGACAGCGTCCCAGCTCTGCACTGGGAACATGACTTGTGTCACTGCTGCTGTCTCAAAGCATGGGGGATAATGGAAATAAAAAAAAATCCCTTATCATTTTCCTTGCTCTCCTATTCCAGCCCAGAGATTAAGTTTTTAAAAGAACCTTTTGGACATTGGATCATCATGTCTAACAACTCAACGAGGTGCCCACATTAAGAGCATCTCCTCATCATCACCTCCAAACAGGACAAAGCCAAGAACAATCCTGCTTGCCAAAATTGCTTTCTCTCACAACCTCCGGTGGTGCCTGTTTCTAACCACAGATACAGAGGCTGCCTACCAAAGGTGACCACACTTTTATTTTCAGTGGAAGTGATCAGGCTACCAGGGCTCAAAGCACCTGACTTGCTCACAGGTGTTGAGCACACACACACAACAGGCCAGCACACAAATGCTCCTGCTGCACAACCTTATTGTAATCTTCATCCTTAAATGCTTAAAACCAGATTTCCCAGGTGTAGGCACAGTAGGCTGTTCCAGGAGAACATGCTGATCAAGATACAGAAATGGAGGTGGCTGCTGGAAAGATCTCCTTCCCACAGAATAGCTGAGGACGGAAGGAGAATCGCTAATCCCATTGTCTCTGTGAACAGCAGGTGTATCCTGTTAAAGAAAGCGTGGAGGATAAAATGTCCTCAGTGGTTTTCTGTCCTAATTCGTACAATTTACTCAAATGTATTTTTTACCACCTTTTATGTGCAGTGACATACTTGTGTATTAGTGCCAGAACCAAGAGCTAAATTCGTACTTCATGTAGTTCACTGCTGACAGTATGGGGGCAAAGGATGACCTGGTCTGAGTTTCATAACCCAGTCTGAATATGTAATTCTACCAGTGAGTGAAATAGATGCAAAAAATCTGGAAATTAGTATGAAGAAATAAATAGGGTCCCAAATAGAAAAGACTGCCTTTGAAAATTCACTTGTCAGAACAGAACCGTGCTTTAAATAGCAGGTTTTCCTATTTCACTTCCCCGCCTCCTCCAGCTTAAATTTAGATTATTATCAAGGAAGCAAGCCTGACAAAGAGTTAGTATAAATCAGTAAAGAAAAAAAAAGACAGATAATATAGTTTGAATTTAACATACATTAATAAAAGTTAATTAAATTATTTTATCAAGGAATATTGAATTTTGAAGGCTGGAATTTACAGCTATTTGGACTGGGTATATTTTCAGTCACCTCAAGGCAGATGCGATTAAGATAAAACTTCTTTTGAAGGAGCAACTAAAACTGTCCACAGAGGACTTCTGAATGGGACTTAAAGAAAGTTAGACAAATATTTGAAATACATGAAAACTATAAAAAACCAGCTGACTGTGTTACACATCTTTCAGTAGGGTGCTGAACAAGAGACCTTTTCCATACTAAATTATTTTGTGTTTCCATGATTTTTACTAAGTTTTAGTACAACTGAGTATCCTCAATATGGTTGAAACAATTATTTATAAGTAGCTTATGACCTCCAAAACACTCACCTTTACGAGTTCCATGACAAGGTACAACTCAGTTGGCATGTCCATCTCCTCAATCAGAAGAACAATGTTGGGATGCTTGACTCGTCTTAAAATAGATACCTCATTCTGGATCATATGTTCCTGCCACATGTAAGAAATCTTTAATGATTATGGGTTGGTAAGAAAAACTTTCACAGTGGAACAAGAAGAGAGACAGCATACTGTTTAGACACAGTGACCACTGTTATAGATATTAGTATTGCTTTTCTGTTTTCTATAATATCTGGAATTATGAAAGCTAGAGGATATAATTCCAGGGGTAAGGAGGAAGATGAGAGAGTTTACCCACACACAACCTTAGAGGCAACACACGCATCTAGGCACAATGCAGCCCTTTCTACTGATACTCCAAGGGTCTCCCAGAGGACAGGCAAAGGCTTCAACCGAAAGGATTCTACAACTTGCTAGGAAGAAGACAAATACAAACAGCTTCCCAAACTGATTTCTTACAAAATGTTTCTTGGGTGGGGAAAAAAATATATTTTTTTGGTCTCATTTGATATTTTGTACTTACTTTTCCTCTACATTTACTTTTTTTGATTATTTTCAGAGCATATTCTCTACCAGTTGATCTGAGGAAAGAGAAAAGAAAAAATAGTATGTTCAATCACATTGCATATTTTTCACAGTCAAGATTATGTTTGTGATTTGAGCACATTAGGTCTGGGCAAGAATTCTATTCAAGTATTTGTTTTGTCAAGAAATGAAGCTTGGATTTGCATTGAATTGTGGACTTGAGCCAATTATATTGAATACCTGTGCCTGAGAAAAAAGCATTAAGCAATTTTTTTCTAAATGAAGACATTTTAATATTTTTGAAACAAATCCACTTGTATTTTTTGTTTAATAGAACTCAAAACTTTTCTGGTTTTGAGAAGATTGGATCTGTAAATACAAAGTTATATGAAAAACTTCAGAAGAAGTAACAAATACCACTACAAAATTAAAATCCCAAGCCATGGTGAATGCATTAATATTTTACTTAAAATGAAGAATAATTTGCTTAATCTTAACATTTACAACTGCTAGGGAAAAAAAATCAGTCCTTGGGATGATGTTTTGTGTATTCAGTAAGTAGATGATATCTAGCAGAGTATGATATTTGTGGGACAAAATACAAAATGTTCTGGAGCCATTAAGAAAAGAATTAGTTCAGGATGAGAACACATTTCCTTGTAGGTAGTGTTTTGGTTTGTTTTGATTTTGTTTTGGGCTTTTGGGTTTTTTTTTTAAACCATGTAATATTTATCACTACCATATAAATAGGCATTTATTAGATAGAATGCTAACATAGATAACTAAGCTTGGAGAAGAGTTCACAATATCAATTTCCACTTCTTAACCAAATTACAAAAGTGAAAACTGGCTGTAAGGACGATACTAGGAAGCTCTGTTCACAAGCTTTATTGTAAGGTTAAAAGAAGGGATAATACAAGGAAAAGCTCTTACTGAAACATTTTTGTTTTGTAAAAAAAATCTGAAGAGTTTGCAGAAGTCTAATATGTTGCCCTTTGGCATATGTCTGGTTAAAAAACAAAGAAAAAAAATACCCTCTCACAAGCATATGGGGTGAGGTTTTTTCATTCTTCATTTAGAAAAACAGTTAAATTGATACATTAGATCAATATGCAGTAAGTTAAACAGAGAAATGAACATACCTAAAAGTGTACACAGTCTGTCAAGTAGGACATATAAAGTGAGTCACAAATTAAAAGCCCGCATTAGGAAAATGACTGGGCATTTTCACTGCCATATTTAAGCATGAAAGACCTCCTCTGGCAATGATGTGCCACTAGGTATTAACTGAAGGGAAAACAGGGACTTCAGAAAAAAAAGGAAAAAAAATACGGAAAAAGCACAAAGTATTAATTCTGTTTGAGTTCCTAGGTCAGCAGGGAACAAAGACAGTCTGTATTAAGCCATCAGTTAAAATACTGTGCAACAAAATCACACTGGATGATGACTTTTACGACTTGGGGAGAACAAAAAAATACAGCACAAGTGTTCAAGACTTAAGCAAAGAAAATTTAAAACCTTCTTGTATCTGTACTCATTCACAGTGGGGTTTAATGCTACAGCCCTGAGAAAGGGGCTGCACTCCACATGCACTGCTGTCTGGTGGCTACAGACCCAGCTCAGGGAGGGCACATGCAGTGGTATGGACATGATTTTTTGGGGGAATGGTAGGAGGAGGTAGAAGAAGGAATATAAGAAATTAAGATATCTGGTGTTCAAACTCAGACAAAATATGCCCTCTTTCAATAGGAGTCTCTTTCAAGCTCCTTAGTTGCCCTAGGAATGCTTCCTTTCTGTCATGAGAAAGGAAATTGATGGTTTTTGTTGGCCATGGGAGACGCCATGTACTCCTAAACACTGGGAAATCTGAGCTAGTGAGGAAATGTCAGAATTTGGAAGTATCTGAAAGTTAAAAATTAACACATATAAAAACACCACAGGACAAATTGTGCATACGATGGAGCAGATATGTAACGAGCAGATGACAACTCTGACTGCTCTTTGTTTTGGTAAAAAGAAAATTAAAGCTAAGATAATGCAAATCCTTTCCCCTAAAAAGCTGCAGAACCGCAGGCTGTCAGCAGCGCTGCAACTTACACACCTGCCAAAAAATATGCACAGCCATGCCGGAAACTCACAGTGAAATGGGCATATCGGGTCTCACCCATCACTCAACCCAAACAATAAAAAGGTGCCACACGAAGCAGAAAACACATTACAGATGGATAAAAGTCTGGACTTGCAGCACTAATGCAAAGCACAGAGTTAGACCTGTTAGCTGGATCACAAGAGGGCCCTGTGCCACACTCCCGGGTTCTTATAACGTTTTGCCAAGTTCATGGAGATTTCCATCGCGTCAGAGACAAAAATCTATCTTCACTATTTTTGTGTGTGCATTAAATCCATTTGTGTGTGTGTGTGTGTGTATTCCCATGCCCATGCCTTCACAGATGGAGTGAACGGGATTTTGAAGTGCCTAAGTGAAAACTTTGAAGCTGTTTTTTGTTTTCTATTTGGACTCTGTTGTCAGAGGAAAATGCTTGTGAACCCACTTGAAGTGTCAGGGTGGCTAACCAGTGCACATGGGCTGGTCTCCACAGCTATGGAGAAGAAGTATCCATGCGATCAGTGAAGACGTAACAAGACCCATTCCTACTTGGTTAACACCTCATGGCGCTATTTCTTTGAAGTCTACTGCACGCAGGAATTGTATGGCAGAAGAAAGTGGAATGGTCTTCTGTCCCAAGTATCACCCCATCAATTCTGACTCTGCAGATGATGGACGTATCAGACTTTGAAGTGAGGTGTTTTCTACTTAGAAAGATTGTGAAGAATGTTTTTGAAGGGTTTTTACATGGACTGGCTTTAATTTACTCTCTCAACCTTTAATTTCTCCTTACACCCTTGTGACAGCAAGGGTATACTTTCTTTAAAAGTGGAAACTAACAGAGATAATTCTACTTTAATTTTCAAGCTCTCCCAAAGTAGTAACTCTCTGATATAAATGGGATCTGCAGAATGGTATGTCTCAGAGACCGTAAGGGTATGTATCTGGGAATACCTGAGTATTCATGCTATTTGCTCACATATTCACTAGATACATCACGTTTTCAGGTACTTCTGGGACCAGGAGGATAGACAAGAGGATAGGAAACAGTTTTCATTAAAGCTCTTGAGGATATTGTAATCAGAATTATTTTTAGGTGTGGTGTGACCTATATTTAATTTTCTTCATGTCTTTTTTTCTCAGCTTGTGAAAGGGTTGTAAAATGCCCAATAGCACATTGGAACTGTCTCTCAGCACAGCTGGCATTTTCAGCTGAGTGACAGTGTATCAAAGCCACAAGCTTTTTTTATTCTGCAAATGTTGTAATCTGTTTCTCTCGGTCACAACTCGCCATACTTTTAGCTTGCCTTTTTCTTTTTTCTTAGCCCTGTGTTTTCACCCATGTTTTTCATCAGCCGTGCCCCCTCCACAGGGTCTCACAGTGCTTTCTTGTTTTTGTAGTGCTTTGCTTTGCTTCGCTTCCTTTAGGTCTCCATATTCCTCAGCCTAGTGTTCAGACCCTGGGGTTGGATCTGAACAGCTATCGCCCTCTGTATGACCAGCTCCTCAACCAACTCATTCCAACAGAGCTCACAAAGCCTCACAGGAGCTTTGGCCAAGTCCCACAAACACACTGTCAGCTGACACAAAGTCCCCTCTTCCCCCTTTCCTCAACAGCTGTCTTCATGGTCTCTGACTTGCCAGACTTTTTCAGATGCAGAGCGGGACCTGTCTTTTTCCATAGAGACCCTAGTTTGAAATCAGCCAAGCTAATTTATCATCATCTGCCAGGAGATCTAATCTTGACTTACTCTCCAGGGTTAATATCACATTCTTCCAGGCTAAAGAGCAAGAAGTTCTTTCTTTGAGCCCAAAGGTGAGGTTCCAGTCTTCTGTAAGAGTCCCCTCTCTAGGATATGGCAATAGGCATTATAAAACTTCATTTAACTAATTTCATTTTTAGACCTTGACATCTCTGTTATTCTTTCTTTTGGACATCTCTATCTCTGGCAGTTGGTACTAACTAATATGAGCAATCTTAGAATCATTTCACGTACCAGCACCTCCTGTCTTTTTCACCCCACATTCTCCTATTTTTAACAGTACCACTGAAAGGCACCCACAGATCTGCTTGGAGCATTTATGTCTTTGTTCCCTGTTTTTCACACCCTTAACGTTGGGTAGAACCAGTTCAAACACAGTTCATGACCTGCCCGAACAGATTTAGAAACCTACACCTGAGCTAGTCAACCTGGATACTTGAAGCAACACCGATGTGCAAGGTGACTCGTGACTTCTCTAAGCCTGGAGCCGATGTCTCAAATCGGTGGGTAACTGTTCCCACCTCTAAATAGTAAAGGGCACTGAAGAAGTTAGATTTTGATGTCTGCAGCACAGGCTCCTGAAGTTGGATGGAGCTCGTATAATGGCATAAAGTGGGCAAGCAGGAGATAGATGCCCATTTCATTAAAGATACACGTGGAAAAAGTCACTCCTTAGTGTCAGATGGCAGAAACAATGGATTCGAAGTCAGCTCTTTGTGCTGACCACCACAGAAATAAAATTTCCTGACCTCTTTATAAAATGCTCCTATATGGGAAATGTTTGATCAGTCTAATGTAAAGGAAGAGTTGCAAGAATACACTGCAAGAAAATATGTTAGCACAGTGCAACAAGAAAGATTTCACACAAAGAACTGGTAAAATCTTGTGGATTGCAGCAGAAAAAAAACCCATATAAAACACACGAAGAATTACATTCATAGATTGTCCCTTGTACTCACTTTTTTTCATATGAGAAGGCATTAATCTAGTTTTTTCCCTCTAGCATTGAGACATTACCTTATTTCACATCCTACATTCCACAAATAAAGACATAATCTAGAAAAAGCATGACATTAATGATTATTTTTACATTAAAAAGCGTATTATCCTCCTCACCTTTCTATACACTCCTTCACAATAGCAAAATTTCCATCTCCTATAGTCCTTCCAACTTTATATCGTTCTGCTATCGATGCTGGAACCTGGAAACCTTCCTCCAACACTTCTGAAAGAATCATTAGTACATTTTTATTGTTAGTGAAGGAAACACAGATGTTGCACATAACATGCATTTTAATTCTGTGGTTTAGGAGCCTGGAAACCATTCGGAGTCAGTATCTCACTTACTTTACAGTGAAACCACGCTGCTGACATTGTATATACTCAACAGGTTTCACACAGATACAATAATGAAAAATAAGACTTCTGGGGGCTCAAACATACCACCATTCGAGTGTTACATAGTTACCATTCCCATTGCAATATGCCCCCAGGACAAAACCAAAATTGTATTTTTTTAATTATGAAAAGGCCTCTGTGAACTGCACAAGCGCAGACCAGCCTCCAAAAAGGGTTGGAACTCCCTGACACAGCATGATTAAATATATGTACCAAAGAAGTCCAACACTCAAGCACTTATTTTATTACATCCTGTAAACTGAGACATCCATAAAACTCCTCATGTGCTAAGTGCTAGTTCTCCCCCTCCCCCAATATTAAATATTTAGTTTTTAAACAAATGTTCTCAATAATACTACCTCGCATGCAACCTGGGCACCAGATGTTTAGGTAAAATTGCATTACACAGTATCCAAGCATAAGAAAAGTTTCTAGTTTCATGTGTTTTGGTGCTCATTCATGTAGCATTATTTTTAACTGCTTTTGAAATAGTGTGTTACAAATACCTAACATGCCTCTAAAAGCTGGCTGGAAACTGTAGCTGATACAAGCTACTATATAGATATCGTAACGTAAAGAAAAAAAAATGCCTCTCAGAAATGCAGCTCGATATCTGTACTCTTTAAGACAGTGCTGTTTGTTAGGTGCATCTTTAGCTGTCCTTTGTTCCAGTTTAACGGCAAAAGTGAATGTTGGGATGCAAGGAGGCTGGGGTTTGCCTGAATTCGCATGCAGCACAAAGAATGACTGTCAGACAGGAGCCTACAGACACACACACTGACGTATCTGTGCATGTGAACTGGCAGTATTCAAGCAGACACTGTACTTCAGCCAACTTGCTCAAGCCTCGGTACCGGGGGAGTCTAATGACTTCTGAGTACAGACCCAGGACTGCACTGTGTCCTTTAACACCACAGCAGATGAGACAAAAAAAATGACTGAAATGATCCATCCAGTCAGCGCTGCGTCACTTGCAGAACTAATACCTTGAGTACCCTGCAACAAAACCACCTCTGAATAGCGATGTCCAGATCAAATCTGATCCAGAGCGAACCTAAGTGGTTTGCTAAGACTGATGAGCCTCCTCAGGAAGAGTCATCCAGCCCGCAACGCTCCCACCTTCTCAGGCAGGAAGAATGACTCATTTCCAACACAGCTGCTGTTATCACTACATTGACTGCTTTGAAATGTCAGCCTTCAAATGTTACCTTCTGCAGGTCCATCATTTTCATCCATAGAGCTGCAAACTTTGGTGGATGCTAATGAGGTAGAGGAGCCACTGTGTTGGGAGCTCTGGAAATGGAGAGACACAAATGAAAACAGATGATTTTTAAGGAGCACAAGTACTCCCAGCACTTTCCTGCTGGACACATGTCCCAGAGAAGCTTCAGTGTTCCCTATGTAAATTATCAATTTATGTTGGTGGAGGGATATGTGGATGCTTAGGAAGAGTCCGTTTTCTCCACTGAAATGATGCTTTTGGTACCCCCGCGTACGTGGAGATATCCCTGCTCCATCATGTGCGGCAATGTGAGGCAACGCTTTTATGCATCCATGAGTTTCTCCCTAGTCCACACACGTTTTGGCAGGAAAACTGAGGAGCCGTATGCCCTCTGCAGGCAGGAGACCGTTTTCTCAGCGACATCGTTAACCCAGCAGGCACTAGAAACGCGAATGTCTGCTTTCACTGAAGCTGTCTTTCTTATATGCAGAATTCCTCACTTTTGCAAACCTCCCTCTGGTGAAATCCTTCCCAGTTGTGTTCTGGAAGGAAGAAATCATTATGGTAATGTATGGAGAAAACAAAATGTCAGGCTGAATAACATTTGCTTGTTTGGAAAAGCATCCGATTGGGCATTAGCTCACTTGAGGCACAGGACTGCACCTCGGCTTTCAGTACTTGTACAGCAAGTGCCTGTGCTTGGCTGCACAGCCTGTGGGGGGGAGGACTCCATCTCTATAGGCTCTAGAAGGAGACTCACAGCCACCCAGCTTGGCTGCAGGCAGGGTGTCACTAGGGAAACCTTCCAAAGCACCTATTGATGTCTACCAGTTACGTATGGACTCTAGGTGTGTGCTGCTTCAGACTGCTTCACCATTCATCTAGATGGCTGAAGCCACACAGACGTATTAGATGGACTGGATTTCACTGAAAACTTTTATCCTGTGTTGCGTAACAGTTATAAAAACACACCTTCAGGATTCTCTCATCTTCAAAAGAAACCAGAAGAAGCTACAAACATAACATTGGCCCATTAAATTTACAGCAAGACTGAGTATTTCCTCAGGTCCTCGTGTTGCACTAAGTGAGAAGTACTCAGACAATTTCCAAAACTAAAACTTTCTGGGGTTCACATAGTTCACATGCTGAAAAGTTACCAAGTGTTGCAGCATTTAATTACCTCCTTCAATCTATATATTACATGCATTGCATTCTGCGCTTCAAGTAACTATCAGTTCCTTAACTGCATTGACAAGGTATCTAAATGCCCACAGTCAGGATGCCAATCTCCTAAAAAAAATTAATATGGCTTCTTTGGAATGATCTCTCTCGCCTGCTAGCGCAGAGCACAGCTGAAGGCTGGAGGAAGAGTAACTATTGATGCAGCAGTTGGGATTTTTGCAGAGTACAGAGCGAAGGAGGAGGCAGTCAGCAGAGTTAAAAGCTGGCCAGTGGGCCGAGTTCATGCGAACAAACTAACTTTGAATTTTTCCCACAATAGATTAAGGTCAGACAATTTAGACAAAGGCTGAACTTGGCCTATTTTCCACTAAATAATCCTGAGTGTTTGCACACCCCATCTACCAAGAGATTCTTCGCCTTTTTTTTTCTTTTAATCAACCCCAGCTTATTCTTTTCAGCCATCCAAGCATTTCTTCTGAGCTTTGACCAGAATTAAAAACTGCATTAATCAGTTTTTTGAATACTTTACTGCCACTTGACAACAGAAGTGAGCATGGACTGATTTTTACGCAGTTCACTAAGGTATTGTTGCCCTTGTTTCGTGATTAGGATGTGTTTCTGTCAGTGCTACTCCTGTGCTAAACTCAGTGGGACTTCTCAGTAAAAAACTTACCTCTGATTCATTTTTGAACAAATAAGCAGATGAGGATCAAGGTAACGGGAAAATGCTAGAAGCTCTCATGCCTGGAGAAGTCACTCTCAAAGCCTATTTTTCTGCACATGTAATGAGAGAGTTGTTTCCTTTACATTCCTGCTTGTAAAATAAACAGAAAAAACATGTTTTCTCTACTCATTCTGCTTTGTCTGTTTTCTTAGACCAGGCATCCAATGCCTTACTAGTCTTCTCATTCCACAGTATTTTCCTAAAAGAATTACAAATTAAGTAGGCTTAATATTTCTTGCATATACGATTGGGAAAGTATCTTTAGAACACCTAATGGGTAGAGCACAAAAGGGTTAGTGCTGAATCTAATAGATGATCAAGCAACTACTTTATTTGGCTTTTTTGTTTTAAATACTGAGATTACCCTTTTCAGCAGATGTTTGGATAGATGATCAAACAACTACTTTATTTGTCTTTTTGTGTTTTAAATACTGAGATTACCCTTTTCAGCAGATGTTAGGTCAAGACTGTCAACTACACAACACGCAGCTTCCTTTAGCGGTCTGATGGGTCTCTATGGAGTCTCACACCCATTTTTCTCATTTGTGAGGATAGGAAATGTGAAAATTGAGGCTTAATTTGGTGGCCACATCTCAGAACGTGTGCCTAGAGAGACTCAGATTTCTACTGGGGAAACCTAATTTCTCAAGGATCCTCAAGACAAGGCTTAGCTGAGAACTGCAGCTGCTCAGTCTTTCCAAAATTAGAATCCTTTGAGGGCCCATTTCAGCAAAGCGCTTCAGCAAGTGTTTTACTTTAAATACAATTAGTCTTAAAGGCCTACGCACGACTGAAATTAAATTCACTCCTAAATATCTGCCTTAGGTATAGCACACTGAATATGTATTTACCCCAGGTTTAGTTAAACAAGCAGAAAACTGAAAGTGTCCCACAGAAAATTTAAAGGGAATAAAACATCTCTACGTTCCTGTTACTGACACGGTAAATATGTGAAGGCTAAAGATGGTAGGCATAACTGAAGAACCAAAGGGATGCGTTAGCTGCATATGTTGAACCACAGGGCTGCAAACAAAGCATATAGCCCCACCAGTGAGGTCTGTATGCGAGGGACCAGTGTGTGAGCAGACACAGAGCTCGCCAGTGACAAGGAAGCAGTAGCTAAGACGATGATTGCTAGAAGTGCATGCTGAGATTTTTAAAACTTTAAACTTGAAAATTTTTAAACAAATGGAAAACTGTGAAGCAAACGGATACTTTCCACCGCCTTTGCCGAACCCCTCCTACTAAAATAACAGAGTAAAAAGAAATCGGGATCTGCACGTTTGCAGATCCAAGGCTGCTGGTGGCCCCTCCCCTTTCACAAGTAAAGAGACTTTAGTAGGTAAACACAACACAAATATATTCATCTTTATTCAGCCCTCTAGAGCAACACGCAGGCATTTATTTATTTATCTATCTCTACTTCAGCTGGAAGGATGTTCCGTTTATTTAGACTTTAATTAGCTCGTTGTTCTCACAAGCTGAAAGCCCTCCGGGTCCAGCAATCCTTGCGGGTCTCGGTGTTCCTTCCAGTTGGCTTGCCAATCGTGAGGCAGTCTGTCGCGCACACTGTTGCTCTCACAGCTGTGGACCCCATCAGGGATATTGCAGATGGGGAGGAGAGGAGGGGGGGGGAAACAAACTCTAAGCAAGAGTAATCTCTTCAACACACAGACCTTAATGCAATTAGCTGTTTTAATTTTAAGAGATGCTGAGGTGCTTGAAATGTCATCGCTTTTACACAGACTTAAAGAGGTCCAGTTGCACAGGTTGCCAGCACATGGTCATTTTTATGGCACACCTCCATAAAAGCGATGGGATAAAAAAATCAGGTCTTTGGTGTAAGGATTTCAGATCCTATTCAGGTTTATGTAACAGATGGCCGGCACACCACACATCTCATTGATGTGAATGGAAACATTAGCGCTATAGAGTTTCATCCATGTCTCACTGGGAGATTTAGTTAGCAACTGTTTTGTAAATAGTTTGTAACTCAGTGGAAATTATGCTAAATCCATGAAAAAAGGCAGTAAAATAAATATTACTGTAATTTCTGTCTCCCCATACTCACCTTTGTCCTAAATTAATCTTAAAATCCCACTCCAACTAAACAGCAGGAATTATTCTTGCAGACTACCAGTACCGGCAGTTATGAAAAGGAACTTAAACAAGTATGACTCGGAAGTTTGTTAATGAAATTCAGATTCCTCAATCTTAAGCCCCAAACACTGCATTAGATTTTCCAAACCTCTCAAAACCTTTATTAGCACATATGGAGTCTACAAAGTCTCCCAACAATAGATTCCTTTGTATTTTCCTAGCACGAAGGAAGCATCTGGATGAAATGTGAGTAACAGAAATGCACACAGGTGTAACGTCAAGTCTGGATCTCGTGCAGCGTTCTCCTCTTTTAGAAATGGGCTTAATGAAGCATAGATTAAAATTAGTAAACACATGGTGTAAATTCAGGAAGGAGGGTCATGGCAAAGGAATTATTAGCCTTTACATGATGCCTCGATTTTTCTCTATTCCAATCAATTCTACGGAACTTTTAAAAAAACATACGAAAAGTTATTTGTGTCTAATATGTGTAAGATGAAGTTCAACTCCGCAAGGATAAATAGCACTAAGCTCTCAACTGAACAGTTAAGCAACCACGCTCACCTCTTTTGGAGCCCATACTAGTAGTGTTCAGTCTGGCTATAAACAACCTTTACATGGTAGCAGTCATGAACTCCTGACACAGTCAGTTCCTTAGCCTAAAGATCATCATGGTTAAATGGGAAAATAAAGCAACAGTCCAGAGCAGGTATCAGCTTTGAAGGACTTTGAAGAGTCAAAAAAATTCCTGTAACAGTGTTAAGCAAAAAATAGGTGAGTCAATATGATAAAATGGTACATCTGCAGAGAACAAAAAGTAAAGCAGAGGACAGCTGGTTTGAAACTGCAAAATAACGTATTTGGTTCAACTTTTTAAGAAGATAAGCTAATCTTTTTATTATTCAATTTAAACAGAAACAAAGGGTTACACAGAAACTCCCTCAACTCTATCCAGTGAAAAATGTTTTTGATTTTCTTTTGTTTAAGTGCTTAAATTTTTTTGGCCCAGCCAGCTAAGACAGGGGAAAAAACATTTTCATGTAAACAGTAGAGAGCTGGCAAAAAATTACTTAATGGAGAAACATCAAATCCACAGTCTTCATGCTGAAAGAATGGAAACCAACCAAATTCAGGGTATAGAAGGAGAAATGATGCAATTGTTTTCTTTTCAAATTCAGACTCTGCACTAAACTGACACATAAGATCCAAATTTATTTATAAACTGCTTCATCTGGAAAGGAATAATAAAAAATGTATGCAGACCTGCTATGTATCTGCAGTTCTGTGTCCTGCCCTGCCTTGTTAGACACTTGACTTAAGAGAGGCCCTATAGACGGAAATGGCATTTATTTTTTTTTGTTGTTGTTCATTTATGCAACTCAAGATTTACACAGCTTGGAGAAGAGATTAGGTTCACATGACACAAGCAATAATCTGACGTGTGTCAGTCAGGAACTCATTCTGGTTTTCTTTGAGGAGTAGAGGGACCAAAGGGAGAGTTTGCAAGGAAATGGAGCTGACAGACTGGAATTAAACTTTCAAGCTGAAGCACTTTGTTTTATTAGGATACTCTTATTAAGCTGCAGCATCAACTGCTTATATACTACTTTGATTTGTGTAACAAGGCAATTCTGAAAGACCGACATAGTTTCCTATATGGTATTTAACAGTAAACTTAAATCTAGCCTCTGCTAGCTCCTAACAGCTGCTTCCAAAGCTGAGCCATAATTCAGACTGTAGGCTCACTCAACCTTTGGCATCCTCCAGAAAAGATTGATGATCTACAAAAAAAAAATACATTATGCATCAGATTCATGGTATCGGAAGTTGACCTGTCATTACTGTGCCCATACTGCGGTTAACATAAAAGCTTACATGTGCAGAAGTGCAATGTGAAGGCTTCCTTTTCCCTTTTCTAACAGGTAAAATTTTCCACTCAACTATAGAAAAAAATTGAAAGGCCATCAAAAGAGGTTCTTATTTTTTCCACCATATTAAGGGCACAGCACAATCACCACTTTTATTTTTAATCTACTGGAGTTGTATTTTTAAAGTTCTGGTATTCTTAACTGATACTTGGTAGAGACAGAAACCTCAGTTATTTGCTATCTTCCTTTCCTCATTTGTATAGTGGTGTTTCCTTTCTATGTCTCTGTGTTATTTTTTTTAGGCAGACCTGTTTACTAGCAACCAAGTCTTTCAAAACTAGAACTTTTATCAGGCCCACAGTTTCCTCTGAGAGGATCTGAACGTTGGCTGAAGCATCAGACTGGCAGATGTCATGTCAGAAATTGTAACATCGCTCTTCCCCTGCCCCCGCCAAACAAAACAACCTCCAAAACTAGCATATACGTATGTATTTTTAAAGAGTGGAAAGACATATCAAGAAAACAAGGTACTTTTTTAAAAAACACCGTGGGTATGTTTCGGCACTCGTGGCTTTTTATAGGCATATTTTCCTAATACTTCTCTTAAAAGGAGTCTGCTCTAGCCCAGCTGTCAGCAGAGAGCTGTGCCTTGCTTTGGATGCAGCCTACTAATTTCCCATTTCAGACTTCAAATCCACCCCATTGCGTGCACACAAACTTACCCGTAAGCAGTTTGAGGCAGGTATATTTACTGTCTCCAAAAGACTCATTAGAAACCAAATTCTTCCTCGAAGGATCTTTTACATCTACACACCAGAGCCCAGAGTTTGTTATTTTAAAAAGGCACTGAATGCATCTGCTATTTAAAGGAACAATTTAGGACGCATGAATCCCATATGCTTACACTAAGTGAACTGTTAGATGGACAAAGCTGCTCCAGAATGAACAAGCAATACCAACGGCAAGTATTTTTTAAAGCTTGTTAATCACATTTCCAAAATAAATTCACTGAACAGTGTGTATTTTTTAAATATATTTATTACATAGCTTACAATAATCTAGAGTAATGTTAAATCTAGTGAAACAACAAATTGCAACCAGGATGACATGGTCAAATATGAAACACAAGTACAACATAGTATGATGAAACAATGGCACAAAAATGAAGGTGATTTTCTTCAGCTGATTCAATGAAATAAAACATTCATCGGCATTTATTTTTGCAAGTTTTACATATTTTTTGTTTGTTTGTTGATAAATCAACAGCTTGCTTTTTGGTTTCCTGCATCACATTAATACAAAAATGGTATATTTTAAAAAGCAAATATCCAAGCACTTTTCTTTAAAAAAAAATAATTGTATGCATTACTTTGTAAAATCTTAAACTTATGTTGTAAATGTGCCAGTATTTACAATATCATAGTGCAACTAACAAAATGAAGAGGCCTTAGCACAAACATCGTTAGCTCCTCTTTCACTAGAGTCCAAATTCCAAAACACGGTATTGCAGGGCAAACCACAAACTAATTACCTCATAGAACATCAGACGACAAGTACACGCTGAGTACAGTACAGCTTTTTTCATACTTCACTGCTGAGGGTTAATCTAAGCAAATTTGAATATAATCAACATGCGCAAATACAGACACGAAAAAGCATACGGATATGTACGTGTGCGCTGCGTGTGTTTCCAACCCTTCGTTAATGTGTGAGTACACAACACATGTATCTACATACCCATGGCCTTCCGCGGGGACTTAGGGCGCTCGGCCAGTCCGAGATCAGGTGCAAGGTACAAGAGGCAAACCGAGCCAGCCTAAAAGTGTAACAACAGCAAACGCAGCTCAGAGCTGCCTCTGCTCTGCTCGGCCAGCCCTGCTTTCTGAACGGAGGGGCTTTCCTCGGGGGGCAGCACACCCATCACCAGAGAGTGCGGCAAAACCACTTGCTCGGTTTGCTCCGCGTGTAAAGCTACCGCTGGCTGCATGACACCGGGTCATTTTTCTATCGATCACTCACAGTTACAAGTTATCATCCTGCCAATAGCAGATAAACTGAAAGCAATGATGGAATTAAGAGCACTCTTGTATACAATTAATTGAATACAAGAAAAAAGCACAGACAACATTAATCTAAGTATTTATCAAGTGTCGAGGTAATTTAGCACCATAAAGATTTTCTGTTTGTTCATTTCTCTGCTGTTTTTTACAAAACAGAAAACTTGGGTTGATCAGAGGTTCTTTTCTGTGAATTCATTTTAATAGTTAAGAGTTTGAGGACTTTTTGTAGCATCCTGTGCTACTTTAAAGTTCACATTGCAGTGTGAGGTATGAAACTGTAAAAGCAACCACTATTTATTTCAATTGTTATACCACGCAGCCTCAATCCAGGTGTCCTTCAAGGCTGTTTAACATTATGCATCCTCTCTTCTAATCTACATTTACAGGCACAATATTAATGCCCCAGAATTTTCATTCTGAGGCCACACACGCCCTGTGAAAACAGCTGAGAGAGAAACATAACTGAATATAACGTGGTATCATCAAATTATTTTACAAATTGAAAAGCGATTTTCACATTGGATAATGAATGTTAAAGATTTTACTGATTTCAACAAAAGAACTTCTAATACTGCATGACTTAATGCACTGCCGAGCAGAGAGAGGAGGCACAAGTCTGGATGTGTCAGAACAGTGCCACTTCAAATTTAGGATTAATGTTTTGTCTGTGTATGTATATTTGTGCTTAAGGTCCTACCCTTCCCACCCAGAGTCAGTCGTGGTTTTGCCACTAATTTAAAGCCGGGCAGAACTGCGGCCCTCCTTTGTAGAAGAGGTCTCTTAAAATTGTGCAGACTTCCTCAGGGGAGCTGCTCAGCAAGCACCGGCTGGTGCAGCACCACAGTGAAGCTCCAACTGAGCAAATCCCACCAGGTGAACATCCTCCCATCGAGACATTTTCCCCACATTAGTTGTTTAAAGCCACAAATGTGACATAAATGTGCATGGGTTTAAAAGCCATTAATCTACGTGTGTGTGCGTAAATACAAACATACACATTCTGTGCTTCACATGTGAACTCTTTGTTGCATAAAGGAAGAAAAGAGATTAAAAAAAATCCAAAAAAACAGAAAGTTGCAGAAACCATTAGGGAAATAATCACAAGTATTCATAAAGCTCAAAGGGAAGCAAAGCATTCACAATCTATACAAGACTCTTCAGCTACATCATAATCACCTTAGAGTAGGCACAAATAATGCAGCATACAGAGAACTAGGAGAGGTTCAAACATTATAAAGTTGCTTAAGCTATTCTGTTATTTAATGAGGCCGATGAAATCTAGGAACAAACTAAAACCGGTGCTGCTGCAAGCAGAACTACAGCATCAAGAAACACAATTTCGGTTTCAACCATGAACTGAAACCTTCTGGTCTTGTTCAAAAGAAACATTTCATTTCTGCTCGTGTATAATGGGAATTACATTCCACACAAAAGGGATCTCAAAGTCTATAAACAGTGTACCTTTTCAATCTCTAAGGGACTTTCATTCCTTAAATGAAATATTAACGATACATATTGCCCCTGAATAGCCCCTTAATACAAGTCATATGTTGAAATGATTAAATGTTATGGACTAGCATATTCTTTTAAACAGTCTTGATGGAGAACTCGCTATGATAACAATTACTGATACAAGGTCCATTTTTCTTTTCCACAGCTAAGCAAAGCCGTGGGATTCAGGTTTGCTGGCATCTGTGCTCCCTGTGCATAACAAACATTCTTAATAAACTGCCTTAAGCAGCAGTAGCCTATATGGGAGAGGGGAGGAAAAATAAAATCCCTGGAATTTATTTTCTTTACAGGAAAAAAGGAATTTTCAAAACATCACTATTTTTTCAGTCTGGTGCAGCTTGTCTGAATTTCTGGAAAATGATCCCAATGGAGCTTTGCATGATATGCATTTCTCGGGACAAAATAATATATTTTACAAAGACATTCCCTTGTAACAGGCAAAAATGCAAGTAACTTCCCAGCTGCAAACTTCTTCAGTAGAACAGGACAGTCTTAGGATCAGGGCGTGGGGGGGCGGCCGAGCATTCCTGCTGCAGGGAACAGTTTTAGACAGGAACTATGAAGCAGGAAAGGCAAAACATGCATTTCAAAAGGGAATGACCTAACTGCTTCAGCAAACCTGACAGATCAATGGCTTTCTCTCCAGGTGGTACTGGAACCAAGTATTGAAAACAGGGAGAAGGTAAGTTTTGCATTCTGCTGCCCTTTTACTTCTTTTGCAAATATCCTCCATTAAAAAAAACCCAACAAAACAACCCACCACAAAACAAAACAACCTCGAGATGGTGAAGCTGTACCATCACATGCCAACATTTTTCAGCTGCTGAATTTGACTATTGGACAAATCAGTGTAAAGAAATTATTTCACTACATTGCAAAGTTGGCATGTGGCAGCTAAACATTTTCTGCTATTAAGTAAATTTTCCTGATTCCAAAATATATTAAATCACCACTAAGAAGCTCAAAAATATAATCTCTAGGGATTTTTGTTGGGGATCAGAATAATGCTAATTTCTGATTCTTAAATCATTAGTATTTGAGATATTGAAAAGAAAGGTGTAAAAGTGTGTGATCACTACACTATGGGCTTAAATACAACAGACACATTGTAAAGCAATATGCAACATTCGACCGGAAATATTGTTATTACACAAATTAAAGTAGTCAACTAAGATTCTCACAATAAAGCAGCAGAAAACAACTAAAATTAGTAGATATTTGTTAAGCAACTGGTTATAATGCATGACCTACTTTAACACTAAAGGAGTTTTGCATATTCATGCTGTACAAAATGACCACCTCTAGAAATTATGAAAACAGAGAAATTAGGTCAATAGGATGATGATTTACAGCACCACCATTTCTGCAGCCTTTCATTTTGAAATGCATAAAATCTCGCATTACAGCAAATAAAAACTGATGTTCCTGTCCTTAATATAAATGAAAAAAACACCCCTGGTTTCTCACGCAAAATGTGTTTTTCCAAAAAAAGGTGTCATTGTATGTGTGTCAGATGACGCTGCTAGCAGCAGGGCCCCGTATTTCCTCGCTTAGAAATCTGTCCATATTTGGTTGCAACACACAGATGGTCAGTATGAGCAGCTCTGGCCAGGTAAAACATTCATGTTGCCTGTGAACACCCTTCTGGTTACAGTCATCAGACAGCAACACAGGGAAGAGAACTTGAAAACTGCTCTGAACACATTCACTTTTTGTCCTGTGACCACATGGGTTTTCTTCATTTTCTTTTATTAGATAAAAAAGACTAAACTTAGAGCTTTCCAAATGTGCGTGTCGGGATCAGACAGCGTGGTGCGAGCAGTTTAATTTGGCAGGGTTTTTTTCTTTTCTGCATTTTACCTATTCACTGGCAAAAGCAAAGCATTCATTAACTGCTTGTACCAAAATGAATAAAGATACCTATGTTAAAAACAGAACATATAATCAGTACCTTAGATGATAATAAGAGTGCTATTCATAAATGTGCCCACTATGGATTTGTGCGTTACATTTGCCTTATCCAATCTTCATTCCTTAAAAGTGTGCACAATGCTGTTTTGTATTTGATGGACGCATTCAATGGCTCATTCATTACAAATCCTTGCATTAAAATGCAGCGGTGAAGCCAAAAATACCCCCACACATGAGAATTAATTTTGGCCCCTGGGTTTTTAATATTAAATATGCAAAACTCTTTTGTGCGATTCGCTATTACTGTAAATTAGCAGCTATTCTTTTTAAAAATGTTAAACCTTCACCAAATCACAAACCATAAACATTGTTCCATTTTCTCTTTTACACTGAGTCTCCTACTGAATCCATATCATCCGAGGAGAGTGGGCGATACAGGTCCTGTAAGATGAAGTGCAGTATAGATTTGTTTATTGTGTTTGATTTGTTGCGCTGCAACTGTCTTACATTCTTTTCGTTACTGTGGACCAGAAGACATTGTATAACATAAAATGCACATATTCTATGTAATCAGATTTTTGGCTTAATGTCATACAGTTATCTTTCAATCAACTTTTAATCAATGGTTAGTAAAGAAAGGCGGAGTTTCAATGGACAACATATTCTAAGAGGCAAACATTTTTTCTTTGATTCTTTCCCGTTGAACACTTTTAATACAGTATTTGTCAGTTCTGGAGAGCCTCCCAGTTGTTTGGAAACCTGGCAATCTGAATTTAATCTTAAAGGGAATATATTTCCCTTTCTGCTGTTTCAAAAACAGCAGGAGGAAGGTAAGCGCTTACCTTATATGAGGTAACCAAAACTTGCCACCCACTGGATCCAGCAACATCTAAGCCCCAGAATGCTGACACTGAATATTGCCGTTACCAGTACTGACAATGGCATCTCTTTTCCACAGTTTTTCTGTATCTATGTGTATGTGTAAGAAGCCGGTGTGTAAAATCCCCCGCCCCGTCACCGGCTCTTTCTGACGGTAGCCAAGCAACCATCTCATGACACCAGGGAGAGAGTCTGAGTGTACGGATCCACTTCAGTTTTCCAACACCCACTCCGAGCATCCTCTGACGGATCAGATAATCCTCAAATGCCAGAGGTGTTAGGGGATGATACACTGCCCTCTCCAACCTACACAGCACAACAATCCTCCCCAAGATACACAACAGCACTGAATGACAGAGGAAGTTCAGTGAGGAGAAGTGGTAGAGGACAGAGTACGATCTTTTTAAGGTGAATTAAGCATAGATGATGGTTTAGAGAGGCACCGAGTAGGCATGTGCCCAGCACACCTCATAGGCAAACTCTGATACCTTTAAGCTGTTAAGGGGGATGCATTAACTATAAAGCATATTTATCAAATAAAAATTCCCTACAAGACAAAAAACAGTAACACATGAAATGGGAAGTCTGATGCAGCTGGCATTAGGGTTGACCTTATTCTGGGGGGGATGTTTGTTTTGGTTTTTTTAATCATGAGAAGATGACTGAGGCAAAAAAAAACCCCAAATCTGAAAATTATACAATAAACCAAGGACTACCTAAAATGAAAGTTTCACAAATTGCAAAGGATCTCAAGAATCTATAGACCTGTTTATGTTTTACTTGCAGGCATGATACAAAGGGGGTTTAAGTCTCTTAAAGCAGTATTTCATTCCCTAGAATGTTTATTCTGGATGCATTCTGCATGTATACACTGTACGTGTACATCCAGTAGCAGACATGTTAACAAGCAGAGTGAAAATCAGATCTTAAATCTATTTCTATTTTCTTGTGATCGGTCTAGACAAAAGAGGAATTTTAAACACATAAGACCATCTCATTCTGAATACTAACTAGTTAGTTAATTATTAAGATGTCGTTTGAGCACATACAGTTTGGGAATTTCTAATATACCAGAAAAGCCTTGTGATTTGTTAGGGAGGGTAACACCCCAAACTTTTGAATAGTGTCTTACAAGTGACTGCTCACTCCTCCAAATATAAGTAATTTGCATTCAGAATTTCTAAAGAAGATACTTGTGAGAACTGACTTTAATATTTTGGGAATATGTTTATGTTTATTTTAATAACTCCATGATTGTTTTAAACAAACATCATGCACATGATTTCAGGATTATAAGTTTTTTCATATAGTGTTAAATACTTGCAACTTTAAAAATGTTTTTCTTTCTGCAAGAATTTTCCTTGCATATAACAAGCCATAGAGTTCCACTTCTGAAAAATACGAGGAGAATCAGTTTATCATTTTGCACAGATTAATGAGAAGACAAAACTTGATGAATGAATAACACTTCTTGGCCACCTACAATTAAAAAAAAAATCCTTATATACATAGAATTCAACTTCTTTGCCTGATTAATCAACTGGTACCTTAAATCTAATTTTTTATTATTCTATAGGCTGTAGTCTCTAAGGAAGTAGAAAAAAACATTCAAAATAATGGCAAGCAGCAGAAAATCAGGTATAAAGTATAGAATGTGTCCACCTTAACTGAGGTAATGACTCTGATTATAAGATAATGGGAAAATAAGCTCGTAAAATACTACAAAGGCTAGTCAAAATATGTGGGATGCTATTATGTACATTTATTCTTACGATTGCCATGTTTTGTTTTCTGAGTCTGTCATTAAATATTCTCTGTTGTGGTAGTAACTATATGCATGTGGAGCCCAGTAATTCTCTAATTCAACTGGAATAAACCTGAATTTCAGATGTCTTAATCCTCTGTGGAAATATACAATTAAGTACATAACAATTTAAAACCAAGAATCTTAATTTCCTATCGAAGAATAAATATAAAAAAAAAGAATCAAACTACAAGAAAGCATAAATAGAATATGCAACCTGCAAGTTAAAATGCTCAGAGGCTGATAATAGGTTGATTGATAGCTCGGAAAGCTGATAAATGGCTCCTAGTTCACTTTCTAGTCCTTGTATTACACCCACTAAATCTTTCAAATCTTAGTCTCTCCAAATATAGATTGAATTTTGCCCAAAATTATATGAATGCAACCTCTACTGATTTCTGAATTTCTGGAAACAATACAGCCACATACATATGCAAGTGAGAAAAGATAAAATTGTATCTTTTTATGTTCTGGCTTTTGAGGGTACAAAATTTTAACAGTAGGATTGTGAGAGCACTGTTTTCATGAGTATGTACCACAGAAGCATTTTTGACTTTATGTATGTCAATGGAAAACCTTCCTTCAAAGGCCAGAATTTAATTTTTTTAAAAGGTGAGTGATGAAATGACAGTAAGAAAGATGATTGATCCCTATTTTAAGTTGCCTAATGCATAATTAGAAGGAATATTTTCTTTGGAAAATCTACCAAGTCAGTTTTTATAGGGGCCTTTACTACTCATAGGGAGAAATCCCTCCGTTTGTGGAAGTACCTTGCTGTTGCGCCTCTGAATTCAAAAGCATGACTTGTTCTCACCTGTATTTCCCAGGAAAAGCCCTGGCAGCATGCCAAAACCCCTCAGCATTTTGTATGTGCCAAGCCTACAACTCTCTCATAGCACTCAGACAGGGATGCTGAAGAGCCGATTGATTAAAGTCAAGAGGAATCACTCTACGCTGGAGTCAACATCCCTATCACCTCCCAGTACATAACCACTAGCATCCCACGTACCTGACGGCACAAAAGAACGAGTGCTCATCTAACTCTAACTGCACTGAGAAGGGCAGAGAAAAAAGAATTACAGAGCTGAGCTCTTATTCACAGGACCCAGCCTCTTTTTCTCAGTTCTGAAGCAGTAGCTTCCTCAAACTCCATGTAAAGAGAGAAACTCAGCCATCACCATCAAGCCCAAACCATGGCTCTAGCAGCCAACAGTCTTTTTTCATGCATTGGGCAGGAATATCTCACCTCTCAACACCAGGGACAAGGGAGGACACTGAAATCAGCCTCCTCTCTTGTAGGTCTATCACATGATACCAACACTTCAACAATCTCCTACGAATAAACCTTCTCCTGCAGCTGGTTGTCCGTCCCATAGCTGAAGCCACTGAAGACAAACCAAAATGCTCTAGGTTCAAATTTGTTTTGTGATAACTTGGTAATGTAAAATAACCTGTCCCTAACTAAAATTTAAATGGCAACATAGAAGAGATGGTACAAAACCAAACCAGAACACCATTTATACTGCTAACAAGAAAATTAAGATTAGTAAGCACTGCTTAATGGCTGTTTATATATAACTAATTTAGTCATTGTGATACACATTATAACATTTAATGACACAATCATATGTTTTTCTACTGAAATTGTAGCTCATTTGCTTCACAAGTTAAACCCGAAAGGAGCTGAAATAAATTCTCAGAGCAAGTGTAAAGTTTCCATCCCTGAACTTCTGAGCAGTGGATTTTGTAACCTAAATAATATTATTGCAATGCATTTTTACATGATTGCCATTTATTTTCACACGAATGTATTCCATGTTTTGTCAGGTAAAAAAAAACCCCAAACCCCAACCTGTCTAAAATTAAGCCAGACAGGAATGAAAGGACCCTCACTAAGGTCAAGGGGACTGGATATGAATGTCTGATAAGAGAATTCAACTCTTTAATTATGTCTTATCTCTCCTGTAGTTTAGTTCAATATTTATTTTCTGTACAGTTAGCAATGTGATTCTGTTACCACTGCACAGCCCTTTGTATCCATACTACTGCCACTCAACAATCCTGTTACGCTTCCACAGAGGGAACCCAGAGAAGAAGCAGCCCATTCACTCTCCCCTGCACATCTGAAAGCCAGAAACCTTGTGGACAAACACCCTTTGCCTCTAGTAGTGCTGACCACATGGTTCCCTTTCATCCACCCACAAACGATAACAGATAAACATTTCTTCAGTGTGGGGAGAGAAGCACCAGTGGTGGGGAAGGAAGTTTAGGAAAGTTTGCCAATGGAAAGAGACAGCTTAAGAGCAAATAAAAATCCACTCTACACTGACATCATCCATCTAAACAGACACCCTTACATCACCAATGTATAATTAATTTGGAAGACTCTCTTCTCCCTTCAGTGGCTTATTAATGATTCATTAATGAACTTCAAGAGTAAGACCAAACAGGTGTGGAAGACATTGCGTTCAAGAAGGTTTTAGTACCAGCTTACCCAACTGACACTCGCATCTTTACTCTCTGTATACCAGATGATGAAAACCATGACACTACGCTGAGGCTTCCAGCTGCCACTCACTAGCTATCTCTGCACTGCCAGATCACAGTCAGCTTCCATACCTATAAACAAGCCACAGCAGAAAACATGGCTGTATCCCAGCCTGAGGTAAGACTTGGGCACGCACAGTTCCTCAGCTCCCTGGTACCCACCAGACATGAAGAAGGGTGCATAGGCTAGAAGGGAGTCATGCCATGCTACAGCCATTCCTGATCTGAATATCTGGCGAGTCAGATCTGCACCAGCCCCTGAAGTCAAGCACTACCAATTTTGTACATAATCACCTTACTTTGAGAGACACAAATTCTGACTTCATGCAAAAACTGAAAAGGCAGAAAAAGCATGTGTTCAAACTGTGTGTAAACAAGCCTGAGATGTAGAGTACTGCCTTAGGGAAGCTTTCATTGAGAACTGATCACAGTTTAGAAAATAGCAGAAGAGAAGATACATAGACATCTGTCCCATTGCTTTTGAACAGATACAATTAATTAAATCATCATGTGGAGCCTTTTGAGTTGAACAATAAATATTTTGTCAGAGGCTTACAGCAGTAACTTAGGTACTACCTCAATTCTGGATTGGGTACGCTGCAGATACCTGAAAACTAGTGGGAACCTACAGCTGCTAACAAGTCTGGTCCAGCAAAGTGACTGACAAGTCTCATGCCTCCTTGGTGCTGACAGCATCTTCACTGCACAAAGCTATGATATCACAGCTAATCCACAGCTAACTCCAATAGCACATTCTTTCACCTTGCTTCAAAACCAAAGCTGCTTGTAGGTTTTGCAAGTGACCTAATGCCCATGGCAAATTAAGAACAAAAGTGCCTTAGACAATGTGACCATTTCCTTCCAATTGTGAAAAGTTTGGAGAAAGAGACTGAGACAAACAAACAAGAAGTTGTGTAAAAAAGGAGAAAGACTGTTTTTCCCTTTCAAGGATACACCAATTCCCAGCACACATAGCATTTTGACAGGCACAGAAAAGTTGTATTCCACTTCAGAGTGTTGTACAAGCACAACAAGGACTGTAGCTAGGCTCTTCCACCCTACAGCTCTACACACAAGGAATCAGTGGGGAGAAGGCTATCAGACAATGGCTATGCTGGATTCTCCCAAGCCATGCTCAGAAACCAGTTTCCTTATTTCCTTACCCTCTGTTTCCGTAGGCTTCCTGGGCTGGTGGGAGATGGGCTTGGAGACTTCCCAGAGCGGGGAGTAGAAAGCTGGCTACCAGGGGTTCCATTCACTAAAAGGAAAATAAATTGAAAAAAAAAAAAAAAAGAAAAAAGAAGACATTACTAAAAACAAAGAAACAGTTAAATCTTTTCATTCTTTGTTGAACAGATCAATTTGCTTTTTCTTAATGTTCTAAACATTAAATAAGGTAATTCACAAAAGAACTGTTTCCTCAGAGTTTTGGCTCATGAAGCCAGTTTTTATAGAGTGCAAGGAAATAATCAGCAAACCTGAAAAGACTGGTTAGTCAATGGCAGAGAACACGATCATGTTTTCTTGAACTGTATTGTTCCTGTGCTTGAATGTGAAGGGGAGCAAGGTGCTCTGTTAACCTCAGCTGTGTTAGGTTATCTGTAAACCTTTTCATTCCATTTAGCTATGTCTTGAAGTGCTACCCACCAGAACCAAAAAGCAGTGCTGTTTTGCAAGAACAAATCAGCTGCTTGCTGTTCCTCACCCATTTATCTGAAGAGATTTTCGCAATACTATCTGACCCAAACATCACCTCAGACTTAACCCAGAAGGACTTTCTAGAGACAAATAAGTTGAATGCAACACCTCAAGCCTGACTTACAGCAAACCATCACTTGCTCAAATAAGTTCCTCCAGATATGTCAGTGCCTGTCATTTTAGAAATATCTTTTGCATGCCTGGGACATTATCCACTTAAATTAACAAAACAATGCCAGCAGAGGACAGAATTCTGCTACAAAGCAATCACATGAGAGGCTATCAATAATGCTCACAGTGAAGCACTGATAGAAACACTACAAAGCGTGTATCACATATGTATGTAAATATTCTGAAGCAAGCAACTGTTATATCACAGTCCGCGTTTGTCAGCACTGGGAAAAAAAAGAACCGACAATCAGATTCCCAGATTCTGAATCTTAGGAGAATATTTACATATTAGGATATCAACAAGGCATTTGACTTACCTTCTATGAGTTCTAACATGGACAAAATCTTACTGTTTAACCTAGTAATAGCAAGCAGCGAAATTCCTGCTCTGTACCAAGCCAAGCTGCAGCCAAACTGAGAAGCAATGGGATTAGTTAAGGATAGCTGGGGCTGCTCACAGAGTGAGCTGAACGCGATGCAGGATTCATAAGCAGAAGCCTTTTCTGCGTAAGGCTGACGTCTTCAGAGCAGCAGTGGGAGGTGCAGGTGCTGTCTTAGGGCTACATCAAAGGTGTCAATTAAGCATAATGCTGCTGCTTCACAACGCTGAGCCACTGCAACCCCCACTCGCTTTCCATGGAGCCCCGAAAGCCTAAGCGATTTCATATGCTGTGCACTGAATCATAATGAGGTGCCTTTGGGGGCAATATACCAAATGACTCATCCGAAAATCAAAATGACAATACCTCTTGTAAAACCTTGGCTGACTGGCAATCTAGCAAATGCTAATTACTTTGTATCATACAGTAGGCATTTTTAATAGATTTTTTTCTTACTTTTTACATAATACATTGTTCTCACGGGCTAATACAGGGCCCCGCATATGACATGAAAGAAACATATATACCTGCCACACCACGAGCTCTGAAGCATGATAAATAATGATCACTTTGTAGTGCTTAGGTGCTATGAGTGATCGGATCTCACCATCGCTTTCTGCACAGCATTGTTTAAGGCAAAGGTGCAATGTATTCATGTAACCACAGGAGCAAGATACACTAATTGGATTTAAATAGGCTGCTTTTGTAGAAACCCAGTCCACTCATCTGGGCTTTGAATTCTCTTTGTGCAGAGGACAATGGCTCGCACATATCAGCAGTGATTCAAACATTGTACTAAGCGTGTGGGGGAGAGCACATGCACATGGACATGTTCACTGAAGTTCAAACAGTATTTCACAGACACGGCCCACAGGTCTGTCCAGTCCTGTGGTCTGTGAGTAAAATCAAAATTAGTTCTGAAAACATTTAGGAAAAAGGCAACAGGAGGACATCAAAAACAAGCTTTTTGGAATCTCAAACTTCTGAAGTTTTAAAGAGTTTCTTATAAACAAATAAGATATTTAGGAATTAATACTAAATTACTAATATTCACATGAAGCTAGCTCTTTAGACTGCTCAGTGCCAAGACTAGTGCTCTGCCTTGTCTTTAAACAGATTATCTTAGGTCTTGTTATTAAGATAAAATTTAAGATGACAAATACATTTTAATAAACCTTGTAGCACTAGGCACTGGTTCCTGGTCCTTATAAATTGACTCCTTCCCCATAACTTTCATCAATATTTTTTCTTAGAATTACTCTTGCAATTATTCTGTCCTAAAGGCAGAGACTTGAGGCTATCAAGACAAATGGATGCAGCAGTGTGCTTGACTCTTGATATGCTTCCCACATGTACCACGTTGATAAGGATATATTTGAGACAAAACCCTGAAGTATTTTAAACCCTAAGAACTACTCACTTGACACCACGAGAACCTCCTGAGCATTTAAGCTAAGTTCCAATGCTTTCCGCAATAGCAATCTTTAAAAAAGAAAAATTATTATAGTTGTGCTATCTATAATATGTGAAATCAAGAGCACACTGTATGGATCAAAGCCTTCAGGAGATTTAAGGGGAGTTTGCTCACCTCCGTCCCCATATCCAAAATACCAAGGTGTTAAATGCCTAAAACATCTACCAGGATTCTTGTGAGCATACAAGGACTCCCTACAGAAATTTCTTAAGGAAAATCTAGAGATGACAATTAGTACTGAGAATGAGATTCCTTTTACTTATCATGAGGTACCTACTATGTAGACTTCTACATCTGAAGTAGTTTTCTAGACCTCATTTTAACAAAGTTCCTGTCATAGCACAAGTTGTATCTTCTCCAAGCAACCATCTAAAACAGACCTGATGAACAATGTACTAGGAGAATCCACTACAGTGTGGACTTCTACAGTTAGGCAAGATGTATGAAAACCCCCACTCATAGAGGTTTATGGTACGATAGAGATGAAGCAAAATCATCCCCACCTACCAATTTTGGTGGATTTTATTCCAAGCACAGAACTCTATTTAATAAACTCTAATGGTCATAATGATGGTCATACAGTGTCTACAGTAGAGTCAGCCTAAACAGGAACTTGGGTTCTACTCTCAGATCTCTATATGCACCTGCACAACATCACACAAGTCGTGTCATCTCTACCATTTGTCTATTGAGGCTTTAAGTTCTGGCAGAATGAACTCTATGCACATTAGGTTGTTGTATGGGTGCTCTGCATACCTGAAGATACACTATTACAACTGATAATATAATGCTTAAGACAGACATCACAACAGGGAAGAAATGGTAGTTCCTAATAATTCCCCAGTACACTCCAATGGGCCTCCTTTTTTAATCTTCTTATTTATAGCTTGCTGGCCATTCCACCTCTGATTCTAGTTCCTTAAGAGTCATTATACTGAATTTGCAAATAGAGTTGCTGTGCAGCAGGAAGAGATCAGACTGAATTCTGACCCCCTTCTCCAACTCCCTTTACAATTATGACACCAGTCCTACACATGCAGCTCATGATCAGATAACACGACAACAAATACAGGATGAAAATCTGTAATATTTTATAATGATGCAATAATATAGTTTAAACTGCCTTAAAATTGATTTCTAGTTGGAATGGATTCTGGTTAGAAAATGCATTCCTGTCCCATATCTGCTCTGCATTTCTCACTAACTGATAGAGCACATGTTCCTACAGGGAACCCTGATGTAGATAAAGACATATGAAATTGGTAAATCACTGTTGTGATTAATCATGTTATTGAGTGAGGCAAGAGGTTTCTTGTCACTTTTTATTCATAAAATGGCAGGGGTCAGAGACTTCAGCTTAACCCACAGCAACCTCCCATCATCTCATGAAAAAGATTTATCTGTTCAGATTTTCCACAGGTGAAGTATGTATGCAAAAGCTAAAACAATAACAAAATTATTGTGGCTGCTCTGTGAGGAGACATATACAACTGCTTAGCTGTGAACTCTTTTTCTTACTGTCCTTTCTTGCTGAGGATGCATAGCAGGTCAAGAACCTGCCTTTGTTTTTGTTTATCCAGCACATGGCACACATATGAAGGTAGAAACCCCCACAAAACACTATGCAAAAGCTGGATTCCATCATCTACTGAGATTACATGGAAAATAGGTTTTCATATGAAAATGTTTATAAACTAGTGAAAATGCTGTCAATAAAAAGTACTTTGATAGCATTCCAATAAATATGTTTTGATAGGGCATCTTTTTATTAAGCAATAAAAAGTGAGAAAAGCTGAATTAAAGTATCAAGTGCCAGTCTGAGAAACTGTGAATGCCACTGCACTGCACTAAAATCACACTCTCCTGTAAAACTGCCTGGTGATGTGTTAGCATCTTGTACTCCATAAAAACTGTTGAGATGACTGCGTGTTTACAGAAGTGGTGTGCCAAACACAAACATGAATGTGAAGAGGAAAGAGAAGAAGGCTAAAGGAAAGGAATGGTGCAGGTTTTATGCAGACACAACTTATTCGCTACTAGGACAGCCAAAACTCTCAGAAGAAACACCACCACGTGTAAGTCATATTCAGCGTTAGCTAGAGAATGGTGATGAGAGATCACTAATTGAACTTGTCTTAGTTATTCCTGTAGTTTGTTGCTGTCTTTTCCACAACTTTTGTCTCAAGAAGTTGCAAAGTAGTTACAGAATAAACCATACTCTGCCTTTTTGTTCCTTCTGCTTTTGTATTCTACTTGTATACATCTTGTTATTTTTGCCCAGAGAAGCACATTAAGCAAGTGCCTTCATTATTGCTCCCAAGTAAAGACAAAGCTTTGTAGGTTCTACCTTAGCATGCAACTGGATGAGAAAATTTCCAAATAATCAGTACTGCATTCATTTTAAGTGGTCCTAAACTGTCCTTTTTACATTTGATCTTTCCTACAGTTTATGTCAAGAATTTATGCAGATCCAAGAAGAACAACATCTCTTTGCTACTGAAGACAAAGCTTGACAGACCCATACAAAGCTTTCTCCTCATCAACAGATCAATAAAGGATCAGCTTCAGATCAGGTTTACATTCCCATACCAACAGTCACCAATACCCGAGTCACTGTAGGTCATGGGTGCCGGTGGTAGCCATACAACATAAGCAGTGGAGAGCTCAGCCTACACCAATCTCCATGGACTGGCCACTGACAGCACTACTACCTCAATCTGAAGTCAGCCATGTCCACAACATCAAGCAGAGAAGTGCTGCAGACACATAGATATTGCAGACATAAAATCATAGAACCATAGAATGTGTTAGGTTAGAAGGAACTTTTGGAGGTCATCTAGTCCAACCCCCCTGCAGTAAGCAGGGACATCTTCACTAGATCAGGTTGCTCAGAGTCCCATCAAGCCTGACCTTGATATGCCCAATATCTCAGAAGACAGAAGCCTTCCTTGTAAATATGATTCCCTGGAAGCCACAAGTTGTTGGGTTGGGGTTTTTTTTTGGATCTTCATAAGGTGGGTAAGAGCCTCTTGGTTTTTTCTCTGCATTTCTTCAGAGTACAGATCATATCTATGATCATGGCTGCTAATTTTGTGGAGTGCCTAATTGAGAGAGCATCTACATGTACATAAGATTTAATTAAAATCTCTCTTTTGAACTGTTTTGCCTAATTGGAAAGACTAGGATTCTCAAATCAGTCTGTGTGAATGAAGTACTAACTCTGAGGATGTTTCTTCATTTGATGTTTAACTTTTTAATCCTTTAAGAGGGTTAAACTATTCAGTCTAACTAAATCTATTTCTCTTACTAACTCCTGATTTCTGTTACAGGCTATGATATGATAAAACTTTTTTTTTATTTTAATGATCAGTATCAAATACAAACACATGAATAAAAAAAAATAATAGGAAGCCAGTGTCAAAGTAAAAACCATGTGGAAATCCCTGGGTCTGTTGGATGACTCCATCACTTTCAGAGGCTTGTATTCCTTCCTTCAGGAAAGTTTTGCTTCAGTTTCTTTATTACAAAATCTGTGAGCTAAGTAACAATAATAGTGTGAATAAAAACATGTGACCCCAACAAGGACTGTAAGATATGTCATGTTCCTTCCTTTGGGATCCAAAAGCCCTGCTTGAATCACCTGCCTGAAGAGGTTTTTTTCTGGAGAACGGCCTACGAATAAGCAATCACACTAAATAAAAATGTATGTTCTTGTGGAGGAACACAGCTACTCCTTTTTTTTCCAATTAGCTGAGCAAAGTTCAAACATCTGCTCCAGAGAAGCCTTCAGTAAAATCCAAGTTCCATGGCCTAAACCACATTTTCCTTTAGAGAACATCTAGACTTTCGATCAGGCTTTAGTTGGACGTGTACCTTCATAATTTCTTTGCTCACTTGCAATTTTTTTAAAAAAAGCACACAGCCCTTGGTAACACAGCCTACTCTATCCATTCCTCACTCATGTTCACTTTGTCATTTGGAATAGATATGCATCATCCCAGCTACTCTTGAAATAAACACTTGTTGCACTAAATAACTGAAAATACTAAGCAACTCTTCCTAGCACCAAACCTAAACTGCTGTTAAGGATAAGAAGAGATGTTAACTGCTGTTATTGTTAAGAAGATTACAAGCATCTGAGATGTTTTGGATGACAGTTTGAGGGAAACAGGAGAAAGCTCACAGGGGCCGAGAAAGGAAATCATTTTGAAGGAGGTGGTCAAACTATTAAAAAAAAAAAAAAAAGAAGAAAAAAGAAGAAAAAATCCTTTTGTTAAGAGCAAGTCCTGAAAAGTAGAGTTGGGATTTCAGAGGCTAAACCAGATTTCACACAAATGTGGTACCTTTGCTTAATTTAATGGACTGAGGGTACAATAATTCCATCCATCTCATGCTGCTCTTGATTTGATTAAAAATAATGATCATGAAGAAGTATGCTCTGCTTTCTTCAAATCTGCTACCTCTTCACCTGCACTGAGGCTGCCACCAATGGTGTTAATTGGTAGCTGGACAGAAGCCGACAGCTACTGAATAACCATCAGGCATTCATAATTTTCAGTCACCAGCAACGGACCGATAACCGGTCTCACTGAAATTCGACATCTCTTTTATCATGTCCTTTCCCAAATAATATTTGATGCCAACAAAAAAAAATCCACATCAGAGTGTTTTACAGGCTTTAAGGGGACATCAGGAGAATTAAATAGAGGCAGGATTATTTATTGCACTTGGAACCAGACTTCAGCCCTCTGCCTGCCTGGGAGGTCACGCTACCTTTCTCTGCTTTCTCTTCTTTGCCTTGCTCCCTGCTTCTCTATTTAGACTGAAAACATTTTGAAGCAGACAATACCTCAAAAGCATTTATAAAAAAAAAAGGAGAAAGCAATCCTCCTGAAGTGAGATTTCTCCCTTGTGGTACTGTTCTGAAACACTGTCAGATGTAAATAAAAAAACCTGAACAAAACATATAAGAAGGAGAAGTCAGCCCTTACTAGAGACCTTCCTGGCTTGCATATACTCTTTGAAGAAATAAGTATTCTGTGTTTTTATACAAAAATAGGATGCATCTGCTCTTCAGAGACAGGGAGGGTACCAGAAAAATATAAGCACATTAAGCATAAGTTCTGCTAAGGAAAAATCAGGGACAGAAGAAAGGTGAACACCACCTATGGAAAGGCCCACATTCCTTTTAAGTATGCCAAGAAATGGTGTGAAAGCAGACATAGCATTTTTGCTTGATGTAGATTGGAGAGCTCAAGAAAGGGTGAGGGGAGAGTGTCTCCCACTCCCTGACAGGCTGGCATGTAGTCCCATAGAAACCAGAGTACAGATTTGTTCCTGTGTGGCACTGAGCACTAGAGTAACCTCTGGTAATGCTGAGGATCTGGTCTTCCTCTGAAAGACTGCAGCCTGCTTTCCACTCTCAGCTCCACCCTAACTCCATGGTGTGATGGCAGAGTGGGACAGTATTGTTTCCCCTGTTTTTCCCATGCTTACTCCCATAGTCATGTACCTGCAAAGCCTGATAGTGCTGTTATGGCAGGTTCTGTGTTGGGCTTTCAGGATGTCCGAGGATGCTGCCTTTACATGCAATAGAAGGAGAGGGGCATCTCCAAAAGGTGAAAGTTATCAGAGACCCTTGGGAATATCATTAAGAGTCCTTTGCCCTCCGTACCAGATAAGATGATGAGGAAAATGGTTCTGTGCAGCAGTGGCTGAGGGCTCATCAAGGAGAAGGCACTCAAGGTCCTTTGCCTGCTCTTATATTCAGTCAGAAGCCACCATGACAAGGTTAGACAGAAGCAGAAGGCTCTACACATTAGGGGTGAGGGCTTCCAAGCAGAATTTTTTCTACAAAACATTTGTTGACACTACTGAATTTTATCTTCAAAGCACCATTTTTTGGTGAAATGGTATTGCTCCAAACTTACAGACACAAAACTGTTAAAGAAAACCCACAAACCAACCAACCTCACAAAAATGAGCCCTTTGATTTCTATAAGCAACTATTGGGATGTATTTGGGAAACTTCATCAACCCATACCATTATTGGCTCAGAACAAGTGATTCATGAACTTTACTGCATTTATCAACATCTACTGCAAGCCAAAGTTTGGCTTAGTTAACTTACCACTTGCAATTCTGTGTCAAAGAAGGGAAACAGTTCTTGAGGATGATATTTAAGTACTGAAACCGAAGCACACTGTATGTCCTAGCCTAATTTATGCATCCATCCCTCTAACAATGGGGAAATGGCCCAAGACTGTACCTCGATTAACTTGAAAAATGCTAATTCCTAAGCAGATATCCTTTGCTGGATGTGAAGCAATAATGTTATATTATAATGTTTGCTGGATGTGAATAATAATGTTGAATATCTAAAGATTATACTGTACTATAAATGCATTCAGAAGGTTTGTAATGTAATGATGCGTGCATTAAGGGTAACTCGATATATCTTTGTTTTAGGATTTTATCAGCTTTAGTATCAAACTTTGATATTTCTACCTTTTTAACATAGCCTTTGCCTATGCAACCTTCATATTTTTGGCCCATGTAGTTATCCATGTGTATTATCTTGATATGGGCATGAATTGATGACTGAAGCAGATGTCTGATTCTTTTGCATAGCAAGAATGCACAGACTTTTCAATGTGCAGCAAGAATCAAGCAAGAGGAATCAGATTTGTTCTAATTAGCAACATACTCTCCTCCATACAGGTTGTTTAGCCTTGTCTCAAGGATACACTATCAGTAATGCTTTCCACCCTTTATTCCAACTTTTCCCAATTTTTTTTATAATAAAACTCTTCACAAAATGACACACCTTTCTGTTTTGAATGTGGATGCCTTTGATTTCTTTTTTCTTAAGTATTTTTTATGTTTATCCCTAATTAAAAAACCCCTCTAATTTAAAGATGAATTCAAAGCAGCTTAAAAGCATAGAAGAAACACACACACACACACTTAGCAGTAACACCATGACAATAAAAGCATAACTTCTATTTATATACTAGTCATTTAGTAGACTCTCTAATACTGAGGTGTTTAATATAAACAACATGGAGTAATTATCTGTTCACACATGCATTAGATGGTAGCTTTTCTATTCTGCTGCTGTCACTGGCTAATAATTTTAACAAGTGGACAGGATTTTTAGGCCTTCTGGGTGGCAGAATAGTGAAATCTGTGCATATTGTACCCATTTCATGGGAGAAATTTGCTTTTTGTCTAACAATATATGAGTTAGTGTTTATTCCTCCCCCATTGCTTCTTCCCCTGTATATTTTTAAAATCTATTCATTGACTGGTTTTAGTTTTACATGAACTAAAAATAATTCTTGAGGGCAAGTGCCCACATAGTAGAACACTGCTTCCTTTATGGCAGTAATATTACTGTAAATACTCGTCTGTGAGGTTAGAAATAGGCTTTCTGTAACACAAACACAATTTGACTTCACTTTTTGCAGAAAGCAAACACAAGAGGTATGTTTAATCAGATCCACTGTCCCACTAAAATGAATTTCTACAGAAACTGATTTTCAATTATTCTTTTTAAGATATAACAAGTTTAGAATAGAATGGAATGGAATGGAATGGAACAGAATAGAATAGAATAGAATAGAATAGAATAGAATAGAATAGAATAGAATAGAATAGAATAGAATAGAATAGAATAGAATAGAATAGAATAGAATAGAATAGAATAGAATAGTTGGAAGGGATCTACAATGATCATCTAGTCCAACGACCTAATCAATTCAGGGCTGACCAAAAGTTGAAGCATGTTGGTAAGGGCACTGTCCAAATGCCTCTTAAACAGTGACAAGCTTGGGCTATTGACCATTCCAGCATTTAACCGTCTTCTCAATAAAGAAGTGTCTCCTCTACTGTCAAGCCTGAACCTCCCTTGATGCCACTTTGAATCATGCATCCTGCCATTGTATCCCAGGGAGAAGAGATCAGCATGTCCCTCTCCACATCCTCTCCTCAGGAAGCTGTAGAGAGCAATGAGGACACCTCTCAGCCTCTTCTCCTCCAAACTAGACATACCCAGAATCCTTAGCTTCTCCTCACAGGACATGCCTTTCAGCCCTGTCACCAGGTTTGTTGCCCTCCTCTGGCCACATTCAAGGACCTTCACATCCCTCTTAATCTGTGGGTCCCAACACTGTGCACAGCATTCCAGGTGAGGCTGCACCAACACTGAATACAGTGGGATAATCCCCTCTTTTGACCAGCTAGTGATGCCGTGCATGGTGTGGTTTGCCCTCTTGAGTGACAGGTCATGCTGCTGTCTCATATTTAGCTGCTGTTGAGCAGTGCCCCAGATCTCTTTTTGCAGGGCTGCTCTCCAGCCACTCCCAGCTTATACTTGTGCCCAGCATTATTCCATTCTAGGTTCCAAATCCAGCATTTTGACTTGCTAAATTTCATGCCATTGATGATTGCCCAGTGCTCCAATCTATCCAGATCTCTGCAAGACCTCCTGTCCATCAAGAGGCAACAGCATCTCTCAGTTTAGTATCACTGGCTAATGGTGCATTCAACTCCTGCATCCACATAATTGATAAATACATTGAACGGAAATGGTCCTAGAATTGATCTCTGAGGAACACCGCTGGTGACCGGCTACCAGCCAGGTGTAGCCCATTCACTACACCTCTTTGAGCTCATCCCTTCAGCCAGCTCTTCACCCAGGCTGCTATCAGCTGACAGCCTGCTCTATCAGAATCCTAACCTTTCTTGTAGGGCTTTGTCCAATGTCTTTGTCTAACAAAATCTTAATTACGGTGTCTAAATTAGTGCGTCAAACAGGCAAGGACATGGACCATCTTTTGAAAAACTAGTATGTGCCTATATCCTGTAAATTTTTTGCTTTTATGTAAGATCTTGTTAAGATGAGCAAATTTATTATTAGCACAGAACCATTCAAAATGGTTCTATTTCCACTATTGCAACATAATGAAAACATCCTTCTTTTTTTTTTCACAAGGTGCAAAATAATCTCATGATATCTTGCAGTGATTGAACATGTAATAGCATTCTGCTCGTACTTTCTAACACTGAACTGCAGAAAATTGAGATTTACTCACCTACACTTCTCCTGCATTTAATTATAAATATTACTATTTCTCTCAGGACCAAATCCAACAAGATATTACATGGTCAATGTGGCAAAAATGTTGCTAGCCCCATGGCAGAAATATTCATTATACATAACAGAACAGTAATTGCACTTAGAAACGAGCATATATGATTCCATGTCCATTATTTGTATTCTGAAGTGAATATTTATTTGGAAAAAAAGAAAAAAAGAGTCCATCACACAAACCAAACAGGGTCTCCCTTGCTAAATATTAATTTAACTCTGTTCCACCAAACTACAAAGAAATCTACTGAATATATGTTTAAGAAAGAGCTAGTCTGGAATTGTTCCTCACAATTGATATTTCTTCCCATTACCTCTTTTCAGGTTTCTCTACTTCAGCTGCTCTTAGGATGTGTTCTTGTCCCTGCTTATTGCAGGGGGATTGGACTAGAAGACCTTTAAAGGTCCCATCCAACCGAACGCATTCTATGATTCTATGTGTAGGAAGCACAGAATCACAGAAGGGTTCAAGTTGGAAGGGACATGAAAGACCATTGAGTTCCAACACCCCTGTAGTAAGCAGGGACACGCTCCACTAGACCAGGTTGTCCAAAGCCCCATCCAACCTGGACCTGAACACTGCCAGGGAGGCCGCAGCCACAGCTTCTCTGGGAAACCTGTTCCAGTGTCTCATCATCCTCATAGGAATCAATTTCTTCCTTATATCTAATCTAAATCTACCTTCTTTCAGTTTGAAATCATTACCCGTTGTCCTGTCACTCCATGCCCTTGTAAACAGTCCCTCTCCAGCTTTCCCATTGGCCCCTTTTAGGTACTGAAACACCGTAAGAAGGTCTCCCCAGAGCTTTCTTTTCAGGATGAATGAGTCCCACTCTCTCAGCCTGTGTCCAAACAAGAGGTGCCTTTGCTCTCTGATCAACTTTGTGACCCTCCTCTAGACTCACTCTAACAGCTCCATGTCTTTTACTGGGGACCCCAGTACAGAATGCAGAACCCCAGCTGGGGTTCCCAGCCTCACAAGAGCAGAGTAGAGGGGGAGAATCACCTCCCTTGACCTGCTGGTCACACTGCTTTATATGAAGACCAGGATATGGTTGGTTTGATGGCTCATGTTGGGCTTCTCATGAACCAACATCCCCAATTCCTTCTCCTTGGGGTTGCTCTCAATCCATTCTCTGCCCAGCCTGTAGTTGTGCTTGGGATTGCATCAACCCACATGCAGGACCTTGCACTTGGCCTTTTTGAACTTCATGCAGTTTGCATGGGTCCACCTCTCAAGCCTGTCACGGTCCCTCTGGAATGCATCCCTTCCCTCTCATGTGTTGATAGCAAAGCTGCTGAGGGTGCACTTGATCCCACTGTCCCTTTCTCTAACAAAGATGTTAAACTATGCCAGACCCAGTACTGACCTCTAAGGAATGCCACTCATCATTCATCTCCACTTGGATATTGAGCTGTTGACCACAACTCTTTGAGTATGACCATCCAGGCGATTCCTTATCCACTGAGTGATCCATCAGCCAAATCCATGTCTCTCCAATTTAGAAAGATATCATGTGGCACAGTGTGAAATGCTTTGCAGAAGTCCAGCAGATGATGTCAGTTGCTTTTCCCTTATTCACCAATAGTGTAACCTTGTCATAGAAGGTGAACAAATTTTCAGGCTTGATTTGCCCTTAGTGAAGCCATTTTAGCTGTCACCAATTGCCTCCTTATTTTCCATATGCCTGAACATAGTTTCCAGGAGGATCTGCTCCATGACCTTGCCAGACGCACAGGTGAGACTGACCAGTCTGTAGTTCCCCAGGTCAGTGAGTTCCTCAGCCTTCTCCATATCATGGGTAAGCTGGTCTCCTGTTTCCTTCCAGGAAGGGCCCACATTTTCCCTAGTCTCCCCTTTTATCACTAAGGTACCTATAGAAGCTTTTCTTGGTGCCCTTGATATCCCTGGCTAGATTTAATTCCATCAGGACTTTACCTTTCCTAACCTAATCCCTGCCAGCTTGGACAATTTCTCTGTATTCCTCCCAGGCTACCTGTCCCCGCTTCTACCCTCTGTAGGCTTCCTTTTTGTGTTTGAGTTTGTCCAGGAGCTCCTTGTTCATCGATGCAGGCCTATAAATGTTTTTGCCTGACTTCCTCTTTGTTGTAATGCATCACTCCTGGGCTTGGAGGAGGTGATCCTTGAATACCAGCCAGCTGTCTTGGGCCCCTCTTCCCTCCAGGGCTTTGTCCCATGGCACTCTACCAAGCAGATGTCTGAAGAGGCTAAGGTCTGCTCTCCTGAAGCCCAGGGTGGTGAGCTTGCCCTCCTCACTGCCCTAAGGATCTTGAACTCCACCATTTTATGGTCACTGCAACCAAGGCTGCCCTTGAGCTTCACATTCCCCACCAGCCCCCCCTTGTTACTGAAAACAAGATCCAACATGGCACCTCTCCTTGCTGGCTTATCTATCACTTGGTGAAGGAAGTTATTATCAGTGCATTTGAGGAACCTCCTGAATTGCTTGTGCCCTGCTTAGTTGTCCCTCCAACAGATATGGGGGTGGTTAAAGTTCCCCATAAGGACCAGCGCTTGTGAACATGGCTTGCTCTTATGAATCTATAGAGGGCCTCATCTGCTTGGTCTTCCTGGTTGGGTGGCCTGTGGCAGATCCCACCTATAATGTCCCCTGTCCCTGCCCTCCCTTTAATCCTGACCCATAAGCTCCCAGTGGGCTCCTCACCCATCCCCAGATGGAACTCCATGCACTTCAGCTGGTCACTGACATAGGGGGTGACACCCCATCCTTGTTTCCCCTGACTGCCTTCCTACAGAGCCTGTATGCTTCCATTCCAACACTCCAGTCACAGGAGCTATCCAACCGTGCCTCTCTGATGCAAGTAAGATCACAGCGTTGGCACATTTCCTCTTGTTTATTCCCCACACTAAATGTGTTTTCATAGAGGCATTTCAGTTGGGCCCAAATTAAGCTGATGGACCAGCTGGAGTTCCTTTGTGCTGCACTTCAGGTGTTCTCCTGTTGATCTGTGATTTGTCTCCAGGCTCTGGGCATCTATTGCTGGAACTGGTATCAACATGGTAGGAGTGGGATGGGCTGAAGTTTCCTCCCAGTGCAATTTAGTTTAAAGCCCTCTTCACCAGCTTAGCAAGCCTGACCAAAGATGCTCTTCCAGTTCTCTGACAGATGGACCCCATCAGCCCGCAGTAGACTAGTTTTCTCAAAGTGAGTCCCATTATCTAAGCAGTGGAACTCCTGGCTGTGGCTCCAGTCCTGTAACACCTGTTGGTTCGCCAGACTCAACAAACCCTTTCAAATCCTTTCCCTTTGTCTGGGAGGACTGATGAAAAAAGCAGGGAAGCATTTTGCCTCCCAGCCCTGCTATCGACACTTAACGCCTCTGTCTTTCATTGTGTCTCTCCAACTTCCCTCCTTCTCTGTGCAAGGATGCTTTTTTTCTCAGTTTAGTCTTCCTGTAAAAAATACAGTTCCAGCCAGTCCATGCCTCCCCTCTTCAAAACCAGCTAGGAGCCCCTAGGCCATTCTGATCACCACCTCCCTATAAAGACCTTACAGTGCTGGATGCAGATCCCAGTATGACGTTCTCTTCTGTGTTGGAAGAAGACTTCCAGCAGAAAGAATGAGGTGGCTTTCAGACAGCTCTGAAGTTTGTCTCTTGCAAAATCCATATTCACAAGCGACATGGGGTCTACTCATCTGGCCCACACCAAGTAGTGTTTGTATTTTCAGACACCAACACTGGCAAATTATCTAATGCGCTTTTTCTGTTTATTTATTGGTTATGTTCGGGAAAAAGCTGCAGGGGGGAACTAGTCACAGGCTGTTTAGTGGGAGAAGCTGCAAAGGCAGCCAAAGCACTGTCCTTCAGACAACTTTTTAAAGGTTTTCGCCATGTCTTCTCCAGCCCGTATCATTGGCTTGCTAGGTCAACTCTGACTTATTTCTTCCTCAGCTATCTTTGTAGCTTACATTCACAGCTGTAATTGCATTATTTCTCTGCCCTGCCCCCCTTTCCTCACTATCCTCCTTGTCTTTAGCCTACTCACTGCTGCCTCTTAACCCCCTCAGGAAAAAAGTAAACCACACAAAAAGACTGTGAAATCATCCTTTTGCAAACACAGATCCTACACTCAGTAACTGCAACTACTTCCTGCATTGTACTTATTCAGTTCCTAGTACAAAGAACACCTCTTTTCGGCAGTTCTTAGGTATTGGCAGAAAAACCACACATGGAAAATAAAGTAAAACGAACTGTGGCAGTGCCAGAGTATGATTTATAGAACACTGAAGAATTATTTTCTAGTGGGAAGACGCTTCATCTCAGATGTAACCGAGTAAACAAGTGAACTTTTACTATCAAGTGTTTCACACATACAACAGTTTTCCACCAAAAAGTTGAATTTTAAGCACCCTGCCAATTGTATTGAAACAGAGTGGTTGCTGTTGTTAAGAAAGATTTCTTGCTTGCTTTACCTGAGCTGGTCGAAGCAGGAGACTTGCTGCGTCGGGATGGGCCCGGGCTCTTGGTGGTGCTCCTACGTGAAGTCGAAGCTATTTTGGTATAGGAAGTGGATTTCACCACCCGACATTCTAAAAGACAAAGAAACTGCATAAGTTAGCAATTAAGAAAAGCCAGCAAGATTCTGCAACAGAAAGAGCACTGAAAAGCACAAACACTTAGCCCACGCTTGTTTTCATTCATCTTGAGGAGTTTTATGGGAAAATATAAAATCTGTATAAATGGCTCCATTAAAATCCACGTACAGTATGTACCACATCCCAGACAAAGAACTGCTGCAGTAATCCAGAGCTTTAGATGCCATGGTTACTGCAGGTACTTAGGACAGCCTAGTTTAACAGTGCTGATGCTACACAAAATTTATTTGCATTTGAAGGTCTTAGCACAAGTACAGCAGCGGGTTTGTTTGGTTTTGTTTTTTTCTTGAAGTGATCCAAATGCAATGTAAGCATTTTTGTCAACCTAGGCAGTCTCCCCTAGAAGAACCTGAAGGCTGCTTATATATATCAAAATGTTAAGACTGTGCAAGGTGACGCAGGTGTCTGTCACTCATGAAAGGTTTGAAGAAAGTGAAGCAGGTTTGTTGCTCCTGCTTAATCCTCTGGTGAGCAACAGCCCACATTGTATAGCACACGCAATTCATCACAGGTTGAGGGAAATGGCACTACTTGCTCATAAGAGACATCAGTAAAATCAATGAAGAGGCGAAATTACCCTCCCACTTGAGAACACTGCAAGATGTTCAGGTTAGAGTTTATATACACCCACACAGCTCTGTAGGCATTCTTGCATTACGCCTGCAAAATGGTTCTTGGCCTGAGGATGAAAGAACTTTGTGTGCAAAATGCTCATGTCTTGCACTCATAATGGATACTAAATTAATCATCAGGCATATTATACAGTCAGGGAGAAAAAAAACCCAAAAGGATTTCCACTTCTTAGCCAATACACAATTAGAAGTCTGCAGTGATGTTTACACTGTTTTCACCTGATGATGTCAGTATACTTCACTTATTTAAAAATACATCAATAAACATTTAGTTCTGTATCAGACCTGTTCCCCATTTTCTTCCCATGGTTAAAGTTCCTCAACATAGGCTAAGAGAAATAAACAAGATTTTTTTCTCCCTAGTCAGAAAATACCATGTACAAGCCTGCACATTATTTAGTCTTCACAGATGATCAGTGGAGCCTGTAACATAGTTTAGACAGATTAGAGAACAAAGAAACAAAACTGCACATAATTAATTAACTTAAACATATCCACCAGTGAATGTGATGTCATGAAGTGTATTTTTCTTGGCTGCCCTAATTGTTTGTCTTTCGTCAAGCTGTTGAAGGAAGCAAGAACTGATATGTTACTGAGGGAACATCCAGCACAGTCCAGAGCAGAGGGGATGAGAGAAATACCTTGGTTTTCCCAAAGAAGTTTTTCTTCCCAAATTCTCCCACCTTCCTAATGCCCAATAGCAGCTAATCTCTTTCTGTTGACATTTTATGTGACTCATTGATGACTGTTCTCATACTGAACGATGAGTTTACTCTGTTGTAAGAGGAAATTATCAACTGAAAACAGGGGGGATCAGATGAAAGGTCTCAGATTCCACTAGGTAAGTACAGCAGGAACCTTACACTATACTATCATAAACTGCTGCTCCAGAAACCACCTATACATGTTCAATGCAAACAGCTTCTTCACCTTTCTTGTAAACGAAGATTTTAAATGTTCAAACCCTTAACAGAAAAGTCGGGTAACACAGAACTAAAATGTAATCCCACTGTGAGCCTCATTCACAGGAATCAGTTGAGAAGAAAACTGAATATTCTGATTATCAATAAACAGAAAGATTAAAGTAGAATGATCCAAAGTAAAACAATTAAGACTGTAGTCATTTGCTTAGCAGAAACACTTGAAAGTCCATGAAGAAAACAGCCAGCTACTTTCCATAACATAGCTTATGTAAAAAGCTTTCCTCTGTTTCCAGCATGTGAAGGGAACAAGGATCTGCATCTCTCTCTTGCAAGTCATACTACACACTAAACCTTAATTCACAGCTTATTACAAATACTAATACTCATTCAGGTTCTTTGAATACCTTATAAGCACCCAGAGTCAGAATGAGGTTAGATATAAGATTTTCCATTTTTATTTGCCCTCATAGTAAGAGAAGACCAGGCAGAAAGTAGTACAAAAAGAAAGAAGATGCAATTAAATGCACTTCCAGGTTATCTTTCTATCCTTCTGATACAATGCTTTCTGGGACAATACTCCAGACAGTTCTTATATATAATTTTCACACAACATGTTCAGGAATTGGAATAAAATTGTTATTAAAGGGTTATTCTTCTTCATCTGGGATTTGTTTCACATGGGCAAGGAATGTATGAATGAACTTAACAGCAAAGGCTAACTGCCTTCCAACCTCAACTATTCAAAGCCCTATTCTCAGGGCTTTGTCCATTTGTTTCTGGAATATCCCCACGGATGCACGGCCTCCCTGGGCAAAGCTGTTCCAGTACCTGACTGCCACCACAGTGATTTGTATCCAGTCTGAACCTCTTGTTTCAGTTTATACCTATGATCTCTCATCCTCCTACCATCCATCACTGTGAGGAGCCTGACTCCATCTTCTCGGTGGAGAAGAGATGCTGCCCTATTGGCACTGGGAGCTGCTGGTAGGTCATTTCTTTTCCAGGCTGAAAAAGCTCAGTTCTATAAGCCTCTCTTCACAGAGCAAGTACTCCAGCCCCCTGCCATCATGATGGTCCTCCTCTAACTCCTCATCACAATTTAGTGATGTCTTCCCTGAACTGGGGGACTTGAAACTGGACACAGGGTTCCAGATGTGGCCTTCCACGTGCTGAGTAGAGGTCTAATGCTCTGTCTCTACTGGCTCCACTCTTGTTTGTGCAGCCCTGGATGCTGATAACATTTGCTGCAGGGAACTCTCCTCTTTAGTCTGTGCCACAGAAATTTTCTCTCTTTCCCTGCTTTACTATTTGTAGAAACATTTTTAAGCTTGGTTATGAACATCTTTGGCACAATTTTTTTTTTCTTCCCAAAAATAATTTGCAGGTCATGAAGCATTCATGAAGGGTTGTAGTTCAAATGACCATACATTCTTTCCGCTCAAATGCCACTGTGAAGCCTAAGGTAAATTTTGTCAAGTGCCATGTTTCCTATGGGTTTACAAGTTTATTCATAAATGACACGGGCTACAGGACAGCCTGCAGAGAAGCATATGGACAAGCCTTCAGTGCTGCACACATCAGGGTCAGGCAACTCATGCCTTCAAAAGCTATGGCAATACCAGCTACAGAGTCTAATAGGATTTCCAGTCACAGAGTATAACCATGCTGCTTGTTGCAAATAGGTCTCAGCTCCCATGAACAGTTTATGTATGTGACTCTGATGTCACATTTAGCTTGGAAAATTAAATTTCACTGCAGGCAAAGATCCCACTCAGTAACCACACAGAGTAACCACACAGCCACTGTTCATCTCCTCTAAGACATCTATCTGCCTGTTGCAGTAGGAAAACTATGTGTAGATAAAGAGGAAAGGAAAACTAAAGAAAAATGCTTGTTATTTAAACCCGTATTTTCTACACAGAATCTATACCGGTAAGGATATAAATACTTATTTTCTCCTCATCAACAGTATTACAATAACTATACAACAGGGCCTCAGTAAGTCATAAAATAGCAAAGCATTTTTTTCCGCTGCTTTTCTTTTGATGCCAAAACCGTACCAGAAATAGATCTGAACTCCTGACAGAAGAGAGCTATCCTGCCATTCTCATTCATGTGGGCATGCTCAGCCCAGAAGAAACACCAGGTGTTTCTCTAGTATGTTCAGTGAGAAGAAAGATGTATCACAAAGCCCCAGTCTTTCCTCTCACCATCGACTCACTAAGATTAAAGGAACAAAATAATGATAGCCATGGTAACACGAAGCAAAAGAAGGTCAACTTTAAAGTCTGCTCACAGGCTTTATTGCTTTCCAACTCAGAATACCAGATAAGTAAGACTGTTTTCCCAGCCCAAACATCTTGCAATAAGATTTCTATTGTATAACTACAGACAGAACTACAAAGTTGAAGTACAGGCTAATGTCAGCGAGACTAACAACGTACCACTACAGTCCCTTTAGAGCATGGATTATTACCACAGAGGTCTGAAGCTTTTAATGGACATTAACAATAGCAACAGTGGGGAAAAAAGAGGAAATATCCCAAGGCTCTGATTTTACACCACTGAGACACCGTAAATATGAGATGAGGAAGCCAAAGTTCCTGAGATTGCATGGTAGTACCAATGAGCAGTAGGAACTGGTACAACTAGGGGAAACTCCAACGTATTGTGAGCTCGGTTCTTCCTGTTGTCAAATGTATAAAGTGTAAGCATGAGGTAACTAACACGCAGAATCATAACGCCTCCAGTCTTAATCTTTGTGGTGTTCCAGTTCCAAAATGTTTCATTAGCTTCTATGTTCATTAGATTTCACAATGGTAAGAAAGCAGCAGAGAAGAACTAATCTGCCATAAATGTGTCATAAAATGAACAAATTTAACGTGTTTCTAGAGAAGACTGTGAAAAGTTATTTACATTACCAGAAGATCAAAAAGGCTTACTTGTCAGCTACTCAGAAGTTGACTGTATGGCCTTCATGAGTTCTTTCTGGGCTAAAATATCACCCACGCTCTCTCTGCTGGTTTGCCTTTTTTTTTTTTTTTCTACTTTTTTTTTTTAGGTCTGTGTGTAGGGGATAGATTTTTGGGGTTTTCTTGTATCCCTGCCAATCTGTTTCTCAAAGATGAGAACACTTAGCTCGGTTTCAGCAACAGCTGTATCCTACAGATAAGCAAGGAGGGAGGATCAGGGATGTCTGTGGTGGTTGGTAAGCCACTTTACTGTAAGCCTTAGGCTCGTACCTTTTAGCATGGCTTAAAGACGTTAGCTTCACTAGCAGTGTCCACGGGCCAATCACTAGATCATTACCCCAAATGCAGTACTGATTTTAGGTTTTAATGTTACAGAGTGATTTGTTCCATATTGCTAATTCTTAATGCAGCTAATAAGATTTTTCTTTTCAGTTGCATTCATGCCTTCAATTAAAACCAGTAATCTTCTGCCTGCAGAACTAAGTTTCACTCTCTGCAGCAAAAGGGGGATGGCACTGTCCTGCCTAGTGGCATTGAGATACACTGCAATTCAGCCAGCCCTACTGAGGAATCAGTGGCAGCTCTGACTTGTAATTGTAACATGCTCAAAAGGGTAACTACCATACAGATTACAGAAATGAAAGGGATATAGGGTGTTTCATGGAGGTTTAAGTATTTTCAAATCTTCTATCACTGTGGTCATGCGTACATCAATTTTGCACTGCATGTGTTCCCATTCAAAGTTCTGCCGATGCAGATGGACAGTGATATATGCACAAAAAAATACAAGATCCTAAAGTTTCATCCCACGCACTAAACTGTTACTGTAAATGCATGTGTTTTTGAGACATCTTCTGATTTGATTTCTTACCAGTAACCAGTCCTCCACCTATGATAAAAATAAGGAACACTGCCTATTTCTACTTTCTTCTGTGTGCCGAATATTTGTGGTAGCAAATACCTAATTCTTTTTTTTTTCCCCTGCCAAGAAACGTGCTTTAACTGGGGTATAAAATATAGAAAAAGCTAGATTTTCTTTCATAGGAAATCATTCTCCAATTCTGAAACCAGGGTAAGTATTCATTTACAAGGCAAAAGCTACATAAAATAAAATACAATTAAAGCCATCTATACTATAAATCAATAAAACCGAGAATCTTGCAAGCCAAATAGCTTCAAGCAACTTAAGAATGCTTTCAGATGTATGTATTACTCCAAAAAATGCCTTGTGAGTTAGATATAAGGAAAGTATAAATGAATTCATGTATTCATGTATTCATGAATTCATATATCTCATTTGGCTCTAATGTGTAATTTTCAAAGTCCTTATTTGTTTCTAAATTCAGTAAAATCACCTAGAAAGTTTTTCTAAAAATGTAAATAGATTTCATGACTAATCAAAATGTTGCTCCAAATATTTCCTACTTAATCTTCAAACATGTTCCTGTCTACATAACTTAAAGCCGCTGCTGGCAGGATCAAACTCATCACTAAAATTATGAGGTATATGTATGAACTTTCACCCCATGGTCCTTCTACAGTCAATGGAACGGGATAATTTCCTATCTTAGGAACCTGTAAATTAGAAAAGGTTAAGCTTAATCATGAATGACCAGATATAAATGACAGATTTTTGAGTACTGGTGAACATACCCTAATCAGAGGGAATATCATCACAGAATAACTAGGTTGGAAAAGACCTTTAAGATCGAGTCCTGCCATTCTTGTCCTATGCTAAACCATATCCCTAAGCACCTCATTTACCCTTTTTTTAAACACATCCAGGGATGGTGACTCAGCCACCTCCCTGGGCAGCCTGTTCCAGGCCCTGACAACTCTTTCAGTGAATATTTTTTTTCCTAACATCTAATCTGAACCTGCCCTATCGCAGCTTTGTGCCATTTCCCCTTGTCCTACCACCTGTCACCTGGCTGAAGAGAGCATTGCCCACCTCTCTACAACCTCCTTTCAGGTAACTGTAGGCGGTGATAAAGTTGTTGATAGGAATGGGCTCTTTCACTCAATAAAAACAGTAACATAAGATTTGCTGCATTTCATGTTATTGTATATTAATAGATTTAATTTTCTTGCCTTCTCCAAGTGCTAACCTTTTTGTCAGAATCACCTCACACAAACGTCCCTGTTAATATTATGGCTATACAAACACTAAGAAAGATGTTAAAGAGAAAAGGAATCTGCTATCATGAAAAATTCCACCCAACAGCAGTGATAATAAGGAGTTAAAAAACATTTTTCATCTCCACAACAGCTTCTCTGACAAGGTACAATACTTAATTATTTTTCAACTCTGCATTTGTAGGCAACCAAAATTAGAACACTTCTTCGAAACTGCTTGCCTAAATGAATCTGAAATATTTCCTACTGAATCTGTGTGAATAAATTTGTATGGGTAAAATACTAATTATTATGAAACTTGAAGACCAAGTTCAAGTAGGAATTTTGCGATTAGCTGAAACAGATTGCTGGCACACGTGCAATCTTTAACATGTGTGTCTTGAGTGCCTTGTCACATACTCTGTTTCCAAAGATTTTAATTATCACTGTTTGCTCAATATACTTCACCAAGCTGTTCTCATGCTGATAGAAATGTTCATTTGCTCGCCCCATATTCAGAACCCTCCCCTTCCCTCTGCAAGCTTACCACACTAGCTGTGCTGCCTAAAAGATCAGAAAGTTCCTTTTAACTGGAAATGCTAAAGGCATTAAGACACAATTGATTACAATTGCAATCATCAACTGCATTATTTTTATTTGTGGTCTCAGCATTATTCTTCATGAAACAAAGAAATGTGTCCTGCCTTTGCTTATAGCTTTCTTTTTCTTTCCATGAGAAAAGTTTGTTTACTGAGCATAAATATACTAACAGCAGACGTCCTTCAAGTACCCCCAGTGAAGTGAAGAGAAAAATTCATCAGTGAATTGCCTTACTTTGTCTGGCATTTTTCTTTGCATTGCTTTGTTCATGCAATTGGAGGTGAAATGAGAGGATGTATGGACTCATTAGTTCTTAACTTTTCTGTTCACCAAGATCAATGGCTTGCATTCCTGTTCAGCACAAAGAGGTAATATTTGTCATATTACCTATTAAAATCATCTTGTTCTGTACTTTGAGAATGAACAGACCTCTTATCCAATCCATATGGTAAATATTAACATCATCCTAAACATTGCGTACACAGGCATTCCATCATTATTTTCTTTTTCTTGTTTGTTTTATTGCAGACTTAGAGAAGTGATAATGTTGCAGTCCAACACATTCTGGGGGTTTGGTACTACCACTTGCTGTCTGAAGAGTATCACTTGCTTTCAACTATCTTCTCTTTCAAATGACCCTTTTGTGAGTTTACAAGCTCAAGTACTTTCCACAGTTAGAAAAATTAAAAAGTGTGCATTTGCAGACTATTGGCATCACATGGAAAGCATCAGCTAAAGGTATTACTGAAAAACATCCACTCCAGTTTGCTTCTAACACATTTTAACCAGGTCTCCTGATGTTAATGATTTTTCCATGTAACTGATTTGTGGTGAGGGGGAAAATATGTATTTAAAGCAAATGTCCCATTTATTTCTGCTTTGATGCTTTTTCTCAAGTAAGCCTGCATATTTATAATACACTTATCGGTCTAACAACTTTATTGTGCAGTATTAATGTTTTTAAAGTCTTTATTTTTTTCTTCAAAGAAACAAAATATACTATACTGGGATAAAGATTATAGCCACAACAGTTAAGTACAAAACAAATTCCCACGGCACTTACACAGTTAATCAGATTAGCAAATATAAACAAATAGAAACTATCCATTCAAAATAGGTGAATATGAGATGCCAGCTGTTTAATTTGTTTGTTTGTTTCAATTTTCATTACAAAGACTAACTGCAGTCAGGCAGGTAACATAACTTTAGCCACAGCAGGACAAGAAGCACAAAGAAAAGAGTGAGTTAGAGTCCTTAGATAGCATTTTTCAAATTAGTGAGATTTGATGAATATTTAGTGAGACACCTGAGACAATCTGTGTGCCACCAGACACTATTTTTTGAGAATTGTAACAAGTAAAGGTCAAAGAGACTAGAAAAAGTCAAGCCAAGTGCCAATCTTTAAAACTGGGACAAATCAGAAAACTGGGAGTTGCAGACAGGCCGCCTAATTTGAGATTATGGAAAAAGTTCTCCAAAGGGAGGCTATAAAGAAGACCTTCAGGCTCCCTTCCTTTAGGCTGTGGCAACGGGAACAAACTGAAACACAAGATGTTCCCTCTGAACATCAGGAAATATCTTTTCACTCTGAGGGTGACTGAACACTGTCACAGCTTGCCCAGGGAGGTGGTAGAGTGTCCAGCCTTGGGGATGCTCAAAAGCTGTCTAGACAGAATCCTGGGCACCTGGCTCCTGGTGACCCTGCTTGAGCATAAGGGTTGGACTGGGTGACCTCTGGAGGTCCTCTCCAGCCTGAACTGTGCTATGATTCTGAGACAACACAAAACAATAAAGGAAAGAAACCATTTGAAGCTTATAAATATTAAAATTATATATAACAGTCTAAATAGTTTTGTGAAGAACAGACTGTGTCAAAGAAACCTTCCTATAACAGGATAACAGGCAGGGACAGAAGAGATAAAATTTGCTAATGAGGATTTTGAAATATTTTCACATCTTATGAAAATACAGAAGCTGCTTTCAAGGTGCATGTTGGAAAACCAAAACAGAACAGTTACCAATGGTTTACTGTCAAATGCGGAGACGATGAGCAGAGGAGCTCTTCAGGGTTCTGTTTCTGAGCCTGGTACTAGTCAATATTTTTATTTTTCAGTTGAGTATGCATTTAAAACTTGGAGGTGACACTAGCATAGATAAAGCTGTAAGAATTGTAGAACATAAATGGTAGTTGGAATAATCATGAAGACTGGAGAAAGAGTCAGAAAAAACAGATAGAACTCAGCAAGTGCAAACTCTTACAGTGAGGAAAGAGTAAGATACAGTGAAAGGTAGAAGCCAACTCTCTCTAAGAATCAGCTGCATAAATGCTAAAGAACAGTCCTGCAGAGAGGGACTTCGATTTTGCAGTAGGTCTGCATCTGAAGCAAACTACTGCAGAAAAAGGAATCATCATTCTGCATTGAGGAGCATTCGGTGGAGGACACCCAAATGACTCTGTTCTCATGGCTACTGCAGTGTTAGCTAACACAAGTCCACTTTCATGTTTCCCATTTAGAAGCAAGGCTTTCTTCTCCAGGGGGCTGAGCAAATAACAAGAAATATCACAACTCTGGGAAATGTGAGCAAGGAAAAATAAAGAATAGGGGGATCTTTAGTTGAGAAAAGAAGTGACAAAAATAGCAGCCTTCAATACTGCCAAAAAGAAGAAAAAAATAAATTCCTATTTTTAGTTGTATCACAAATATGACAAAGAAGAGTGATCTTAAGTTTCTAAAAGGTAGTTTAATTCAGACATAAGGAAACACGCTTTTAAGTACAAGGTAAAGGAAGTACTGGAACAGCTCATGGAGGATTTACTGAATTTCCCTTACTACAACTTCACACAGACAGGTTAGCCAGAAACCTGTAAAGTCAATGTAGGTATAGCAGGTCCTCCCTTGGGACCTCTCAGATCCCTTCTATGATGCTTTGAATTAAGTCTTCGTAGTATGACTCATAGAAGGTACTAAAAAAGTTTGTTTGACTGTCAGCAGTTCTGTCTGTACTAAGCTGAAAGATAAGTAAGAGAGGCATTCTAACGTAAAACTCACTGAAAGTTGAAGAACGTTTTAGCAAAGGAGAATTGCTCACTAAATAGGTGAATTACAATTGTTATCATTAAGTTATAAATGTTTTATTTGTCTTCAAAAGCCAGACTGATTAGCTTTAAGAATTTCTCTCAGCAGGGAATTAGCAGAATTGATACCTCTCAAGCTGCTCAGACATTCTCTTTCACAGACAATTCAGAATCTTGCCGGCTAATATTCTCTCATACCATTAAGATGTATGTACATTCCTTCCAAACCAGCTATGTGATGGAACTTAATGCTGAGAGAAGACACTTCTTACCAATGTCACAGATTACATTCTTTTTTACTCTGATTGAATATATTTGAACTGAGTTTGTGATGCCAAAGTAGCTTGAGGAGGCATGGCTCTATGTACATGTTACACAACTCAATCTGCTCTCTAAACACTATCTTTCCCTCTTAAACCCATATATAGGCATGTCCAGATGAAAACAAACAAAAAAAACCCCTGAAAAACAACAAACCCACAAAACAACAACCACAACCAGCAACTCACACATGGCAGCCCCGTTCAAAAAAAGCTGTCATTAAAAAAAAAAACCAAACAAACAAAAACCCCCTAAAAGACAACCAACCACAAACATGATAGCCTACACCACCATCTGAAGCACTGAAGCAGTCTGGATTGAAAACATCTGAAGCAAGGATCACAGCTCAATATGCAGCTGGCGGTTAAATGATAATCCACGAGCAGTGGGTCGGCAAAGGGGGACAGGACGAGTGCCAATTATGCATGAATAAGACTATCTTTATATATATTCAGTTAGGTTATTGTTGGAAGCAATGCTTTACATTCTGCCTTATAAAATTACAGGTATCATTTATGACAGTATCTAACATTTCAGCAGACTGTTGCTTTTTGAGTCTTTTTTGTAGGGTTTTTTTCTACCTACCAAGTTGCACAAACTTACATCATTTTATACAAATTCAGTTTGAACTCATCTCCTTCCATTAAATGAAAGCCATTACTATGATTGACAAAGTATGCTAAGCCTAACAATGCAGTAGAGAAGAATGTTTAGTAGAGATGTGTAATTTTAAAAATTCTTTGACAGATGTAATTTTTTTGTTCTGGAAGGTGGTGTCCAAGAAACATCTCTAGCCCTGTACCTCCTCCATTAATTTTAAAGAAATTCAAATGTGGAACCATATCCATTGCTAATTTTTAAAATAAAAATGAAATTCTAATAAGTGTTTGAAGAGGGCTGTCATATGGGTTGACAAAACACTGGGCTGCTTTTGAGTTGAAGTCGTGTAGCAACTATGAAAGATGAAAAAATAATTAATTTAACAAGCTCTGCCATATTATTCTTTGTGAGTCACTCAGAATTTTCTCAGATATGCTCTTTATTTCAAATCTTACTTCTCTAAAACATGCATTTAGAAGTTTGAGATTATTCAATATTTAAGAGTATTCCTAGTCTTGGAAGGGATGCAACACTCAGAAGCTGTTTCTGAACAGATAAGGAAACACTACCATTAAAGACTACCATTAAAGACCTTATGCAAAGCCAAAATTTACTAAACTTTTTAAGAAATATTCTCAAAAAGACACATAATTTCTTACAAAAAGTCATTCTAATACACTACTTCTTTTGTTGTGTTACAGAATATTTTCAAAAAACTAGTACTAAGAATTCCACATGCAGCTGAACCCAAATGTTCACTTAAAACCCAGGTTTATTCATGGGACATGCCCCTACTTTCCTCTAGACATTCTAAGAGACAATGTGACTTCTTTCTCATAAATGTAAGCACATGTACAGGAATGTTGTCCAAAGCCACAAAACAGCAAATCAGGCATCAACACCGATGACAAAATACAGCCCCTAGAATTCCTGAATTCTCTTCTACCAGTGCCTGGAACCCAAGAAGCTCTTCAAGAACATCATTAAGTCCATTTCGTAACTGAAATGTAGAAATACCGAAGACAAAACATCCCTGCCTTAACTTTCCAATTTGTTTCTAACCTCCCCGTGGTTTTGTCAGTGTCAGTCCCAGCTTCCCATATGTCTGTTCCTCCCACAAAAAAGCCTCTGCACTTTCTCTGACACCAACTCCTATGAATAGAAAGCTCTCCCTGAGGCGACCTGCACAAGGCAGCTTCCCCCCTCTGTATGATCCCCCGATGATTTTATAGTTTAAATATTGCGATCAGGATGATGTAACACAATGCAAAACAAACAGATGGGCAAGAGATGTAAAGCATGGCCTGGGCCTAAACTGGAAAACATCACTGCCAGAAATGTTGTTGGGCTTGCAGCTGCTGACATTGCTCCTGGGATGCGTGCATGCTGAAGCTTTGCTGGCAGATGCATTGCTGGCTGAGGTTTGCAGCATGTGGTTCTGTTTAGGTGCCACAAGCTGGGTTTTGTTTGCTTACTCCACATTTACATGTGCCTGCATGCAAACCTGTGGAGATAAAAGGTAATTCTGAATGCCAAAACTCTGCTGCGTAGATCAGGCGTGTATTCCTACGCTGAAAGAATGGTATGAACAAATGGGAGATTTTAATGAGTTATGCTTTCTTTGGGACTGCAACGTAGAGATGTGGAGATACCATCCGAGATTTAACTTGGTAACAACCTAGCTATGTGGAAATGGAGCTGGGAAAGGTAAATTAGCACACAGTCACCACTACAACAGGTTGCTTGACTGTGTGAGAGGGTTTATTTAAATCTCACTTGGGCATCTCTAGCATTAACAGGGATTCTGTGATGGTACTGAAGAAAAACTAATCAGTCCCAGTCCAATTTCTTTCCTAATTATTGTATTCCATGCTATTTTTATGCGACAGAAAGCACAGTTCATCAGTCATATAACACCAGAGTACCAGAGATACTGCTTTAAGGAAATGAAGAAATACTGAAAAAATATGACAACAGAACATGGCAGAACAAGCCCTTAAGTTCTTGCATTGTCCCACCCCAGATTGCAACTGCTCAATGGTGTTTCTGCAACAGTTATGGTCTAAAGCCAGGAGCAAGGAACGCTTTATGGACTAAGCTATAAGGGCCGATTGAAACAGCTGGAAAAGAGCAATAGCATTCCAGCTCCCTGAACTGTTTCAGACAAGCAGCACCTTTGAAAGTAGCCAGCCTTATGCACAAATTGCCTTCCTGCCCAAAAAGGAGCTCCTTCCCCTGATAGTCACATCTGATGAAACCAAATGACAGCTTTCTCGTAATGTTTAAGCTAGGGATGGCCCTTTCCTGGGTGAGAGCAGTACAACACGAACAGAGGAGTATGAAATTAAGTTGCTAGAGTCTGAAATGAAGTATTATAAACTTGAGATATTTATAGTTATAAAAGTAATAGATACAGATACCAAAATAATATTTTAGATGGGTTGAAAGCCATTATAAGGGAAAGGAGGAATTTTCAGATCAGCACGAGTACTGAATTCATACTTTATTTCCAGCAGAGTAGGATCTGTAGCATCTACAATACCTGGATTAATATTTGGGCAGCTTTGAAACAGGCAAATGCAAATAAAGATTTTAATTTTGTTCATTATTTCTTACATTCCTCCACTGAAAGGAATATTTTAATGGGGTAAACAAGACTTTAAAACTGGATATAGATAAACAGAGGTACTCTGCAACTAATTCCCAAAAAACCTTTTTAGTCTAACAAGCTTGCAAATCACATACTGATACCTAGCAAGGTAAACCAGTTGAGTTACACAGCTGTTATCTGAACAAATTGGTACACTTCCAGTTATTATTCAGGTGTCGGAAGACATGAAAGGAATGGATTGATGAGGCAGGAGGACAGAACAATCTATATATGTTTTACTGAGGCAAAAGATCTTTTTTCTGGCTATTGATGTAAAGACAACAGAAAAAATTCACACGAATGCTCCCAGAACTAATCAGACTTCAAGGCAGAAGACATCATCAGCCACAGTTCCTACTCACAGGCACCTCATCAATGATTTAAAATGACAGAGGGGACTGCAGCTTCATTATCTGGTGATATTTATTAATATTTAATTACTGCATATCATAACAATTCGAAACTTGACTCGTCACAGAAGATGAGAGAAGGAATGAAGCTGTTATAGTGGTTGTACTAACACATCTGCTTCACAGACCTACAGGGATTCACTCAGCCACAATATATAATAGAAGTGAAAAAACACTTATATTCTACAAATGAGTTACAAATTCTCTGCATTAAAACTGGGTGAAATAAACAATGATGTCTTCAAAATTCATGTAGCGGACATGAAGAGTTCTATTTATCTTCATTATATGCTGAGAGTTTTTGGGCCAAAATCCCCAATTTAGGTGAACCATGAGGTGGAAAAAAAATGATGGCAGGGGGAAAAAAAAGTAACATGACAAATTAGCAGAACCAAACCTCTCCCCCAGTGGGAGGGAGAGGTGAAGGCCAAAGGGTAGATTAATCTTGCTATATCATATGGTCTTGATCTTAAAAATTTCTCTGCGTGCTTAGCAGAAATCACACGCACAATGGGGAGACTTTGAAAAGATCAGGAGCCAGAGCAGATGAAGATGAAATGGGGCCAGATCCAAAAAGCCGTCAACCTCCCACCCTTTCCTGCAGACTCCCATGTGGGCACGAGATTGTTTCGTGGCTCCAAAGCGCTCGTCTGTGCTGAGCTCGTTGATGAGTGCTCTCGCTCCCCCTGTCTCCAACGGAGAAGGAGTTTTGACTTCTCTTTTCAGAGTGGTATGAGCCACAGCTGTGGACACAGGTCTTTGTAACCCTTCTCACACTGTGGCCCCAAATTAATGTGCAGAACCTGGCTGATAGAACCACAACAAAAATGGATCCATGCCCAACATAAAAAGAAATAGGACTTTTAAAAAGCAAAAGAAATGAGAAACTTCATTAGGTGTGTTTCAAAACAGTAATTAAAAAGAAAAAAAATCTCAAGCAGATGATCAGGTTACTGCCGCTTACTGAGTTACTGAGGGGCAGCCAAGTCACAGCAATTATCTGCATATATGCACGGTAAAAGTGAGTTAAAGCAACATGGCTTAGCTGAGCCTACAAGAGAAGAAGATTAAATTATGTGCACATGGACAATTGCTACAGCTGAGCCGATGCTCGATTATTTTCCAAGCTACTGAAACGGCTTGTGTGCATGAACTTTGAAGTCTACAAGCCAAACAAAGAATCTAGAATTAAAAAAAAACCCCAACCCTGAATTTAAAGCATTTTAAAATAATCTATTTATGTAATGAGTGACATGATGACAAAAAATGATGAATGTATATTCCTAAAAAGTATAAACACTGTTGTGAATACTGATCTGAACATTCAAATGCATCTGTACGGAAAACTGATGAATTTGCTTTCAGAACAGCTAGGTGCAAGAACATATGTCCATTCACATAAATCTAACAGTGGTGTTTTCCGTCTCTTTTAAGTTAAAAGATAATTTGTTCCATGATTTATGATCTCACTGACTTCCTGTATTGAATTAGGCAGCTGAAACAATCTCTATCATCACGTGATTATTATTAATAGGGCATCACACACACATACCCTGACTGATGCATTTTATTTGAATTCATTGCGGGTGAGGATAACACAATCATTTTATGAGGAAGTGTTATACATCCACTAACGTCAAGCTGTGATGAACATCACTCAGAACTTTTGTGCAAAGTATGCCAAACACAAACACCAACACAACTCCCAATTTTACACATGCACAACTATTACCTTCTGTAAATTGAAAGGAACATTGTGTAAGTCAGGTACTGGGCTCCCTGTTCTACATTATGAAGAGCAATTCAACAGACACTTTTACAGCTGTTGCTGTCCATTTCTTCCTCAGTTCCTCTTGATGTTGTTTTCTCAGTTTCTTAATGAGATGACTTGCATTTGTTTGCCCTTTCAATCTTACCCTATAAATGTCTACCAATCAAGTTATTATTCACTGAACTAGGCAGAACTCTTTCTTCTTCCCCCTATTTTTTCCCTGCAACCATAACTCTCTGCTGGTTTCCCTCTAATATTTAGATGTGCTTGAATGAAATGCGTTGGCTTGTACCTAATGCAATGCATGTGTTTATGGAACACAGCGGGCCCATACTCCATTTTCAAAAGACCTAACAGAACAGCCATTTATGAGCATTTTACTGTTTCTGATTCTTGCTTCCTCTTCACCTCCACCCGCTCCCAGAGTCCAACTGGAACATCTGGGTGCACTGGATTAAATAATGAACTCTTTGTTTGAAGAAAATTCACAGGAAACATTAAACTTCTCTTAAGACAGGAGAGGTGAGTGCATGGGAGCCAGGATGGGAGAAAGTCAAGGAGTCAAATGGAGAACTGTGATTCTTGGGGAGAGAATTTAAACATATCACTTGGACACGTAAAGTTCTACCACCAGTTCCAAAGTCTTGGTGAAGTATGTAGGAGGCAACTGTGACAGCAACATGGGGTTCCCGTGCACCTCCTGCACTGGAGGAAAAAGGCAGAAATAACATCTCACCTAAACAGCTAGGGGCAAATCTGGGAAGAAATCCTCCCTTTCCATGGGAGAATTTCTGCAAGGCATTTGTGGATGGACTGTAGTTCAAAGAAGAATATAAAGAATCTGATCTGATCTGTTATCTTTGTCTACTTATGCACAACTTCCCACATGTTAATGTATATAGACAGGGTGTATGATATATTTTCTTTTGCTAACTTACACCATGGAGAGAATAAGAGTTGATAAAATCTGTAGATGTCATTCAAGAGATGTGCATTATTTTTCCAGTTCAGCTCAGGGAGGAAGCTTTTTTACAATAGGTGTAGTTCAACAGCATTAATTTTAGATGTTAGGATTGTTTTGTGGTATTTTTTATAAATCTGCATAGATCCAGTCCCCAAAGTTAACTGCAGGTCTTCTATATCTGGACACAATTGTATCTAACAAAAGATTTCTACATACGTAGGTATCTAAATATTTTATGGCTCCCCTAGCAATTTGAAATGGAAAATGAATCTCTATGGAAGCAATAGAATTTCAGCATAGCAGCGTGCTGCTGATCTCCACAAGATTAATTTTATATCTCAGGCATAAGCTATTTTTTCTTTATGTACGCAGGGGGTGGGAAAATATGTGGTGATTTTACTGTATTGGTACTATAGAAGTAGAGAACACCTACGTAAAGCAAAAGCCTTATGTTTCACTTATCTGGATTTATTCTACAATGCACTAAGCAACAAAGAAGACAAGGAGAGTCTTATCTGCTTTCCCCTTTTTCATCTTACATGGAAAGAATACTAGCCAATTGGTTTCAGCCACTATCAGATATAGGACCTGGGTTCGCATTATGAGACTCATCTCAAAAACTATCAGCCACACTACCTGAAGAAAAGCCATGTTGCACACAATAATGAGAACCCCTGCACTCGTCCTAGTGAAGCTTCACCTTCCCTAAGCTGGGTAATTTTTCTCCAAGTTTACGCAATTAAAAGCCTACTAATTTTGCACTTTTATTAAAATAAGGCTGTATGAAAAAGAGACCTATGAATTTCGTTCTCATATTCTGGGAAGCAATGATGAGACACTGCAGCAAAAGATTCTTTTAGCATATGTGCCAGTAAAGAAAATTTATTCTCAAAGCTTGCTATTAAAAACAAACCAAGAAGCAATCCAGTCCCAACAATTTTTCCCCCATCATTTTTACAAAACCATTCCCCTCTTTGCTTTGAAATGTCTGTAACTTTCTACCTGTACATCACATTGAGTATCTGAAAGAAACTGACTGAATTGGTTTACCAGATAGTTGGCCTTCTTTTAATACCAGATCTTACCTCTTAGGTTTTATGGCATCCATATTTAAATAACCTTGATATATTTTCAACTTTACATATATTGTATGATTCTATGGTCTAGAGGGCTAAATGTCTTAGAAAACAAAACCAACAGAAAACAGTCTTTACTCCAAAGATTTTTAAAGGTTTGTTGTTTTTTTTTATAACAGCAGATGTTTAACATGAACACTTCAGTGCACATTCTCAGCTTGTATACCTTGACTTTGATGACGGGACTATGACAATATGTACTAGCTGATGATGTTCGTCTTGGATTGTATTTGGAGAATACTAACAAGTATTATTTCTAAATAAAACTTTCTAACAAGATTTCCTATTTTTCCCGTATTTTCTTAAATAAAGCATCATTCATATTTCTGCAATGGTATTTTAAGGTTATTTTCAACTATGTGGCTTTGATTTTTTTTTATTTATTTAAATTCTGAACAGGACAGGAAAAATGAAATTTGGAAATGAGTCTTATGTAAGGGGTATGAGTAAATGCCTAAATACCAGTGGAGGGCTACAAAGATGATTAAAGGACTGGAACATCTCCCCTACGAGGATAGGCTGAAAGAACTGGGGCTGTTCAGCCTTGAGAAAAGAAGGATAAGACGGGATCTTATTAATGTTTATAAATATCTCAAGTGTGGGACACAAGGGGAAATGGCCAGCCTCTTTTCTATGATCTGTGGGGACAGGGCAAGGGGCAATGGCTTCAAGTTGGAGCACAGGAAGTTCCACACCAATATGCAGAAGAAATTTTACACAGTGAGGGTGACAGAGCACTGGAATAGGCTGCCCAGGGGGGTTGTGGAGTCTCCATCTCTGGAGATATTCAAGACCCATCTGGATGCCTATCTGTGCAATATGAGCTAGGGAGCCTGCTTTGGCAGGGGGTTTGGACCCGATGATCTCTTGAAGTCCCTTCCAACCCCTATGATTCTGTGATTCTGTGATCCACCTTCATCCAATATCCCAAACTTGTAATCAAGTTCCTGCTGGGTTTGACACTGATTTTTATTCTACCACAAGGAGTACCACCAGCTTAAGCAGAAAATCCTGCTGGTCACTCTAAACATGTAAGACCACCAAAGTCAAAGCACAAAAGATAACAAAGACCCGATCTAATTTAAGAGTTACAAGAAGAAAAAACATTGAAAGTCCTTGGTATAATAGATTTTATCCATTAGCATTTAATACAAATTCCCATAATTCCATCTTTACCTTTTCAACACATTAGTTTTCATCAATAAGAAGGAAGGGCCACAAGACTATTTTCAAAGATCAGTAATATCTTTAAATGAAGTGGATCCAAGAGATGGCATTCACAAGAGACTTCCAGGACACAGAAGATTTGACTCAATTTTGAAGAGCAGCCTTAACTGCACTGCTCAGCCAGAAACAAAAATATGGTCGATCAGCATCTTACACATCTTGAGGCTTACTCTGTCTATCACCTACCTCCCCTCTTCTCTAGGAGTAGGTGGGGAGTTTGTTTGTTTTTGTGGTGATACACTGAAGCAATGAAGGAGTAGGAGGAGTAACTGGAAGACGAAAATACAGAAGTTAATGTTGAAGATGGTACTCCAGAAAGTGTGATCAATGGTGTGAAATCTGAAAAGGGTCAAAGAGAAGAAAGATGCAGCAGATGCTGCCAGGAACAGACAATTAGGAGCCCCTAAGAAGCATTTGATAGGCTGGAAATAACAGAAACCACACTGGGCAGCAGCTGGAGAATGAGGAAATGACCACAAATAGAGAATTTGGGAAGATCCCACATGGTAAAGACCACCAGTGCCAGCTGTAAGAACAGTGCTGTCCTAGCAAAGGAGGGGTCACAGTGTAAGAGAGACACTAGTCTTTCACATTCCGGAGTACAAATTTAGAAGGTTGCACGCATCACATTTTCTACCACAGTTCTTGTCATTATAGCATTTTTTGACTGCTTTTGGTGTTATTTTGAATCTGCTATTTGCTGATGTCCACCATTAGCAAGCACACTGTGTTATAAGACACAGTCTCATTTCATCAGGGAGCTAATTTTTCTTGGTTCAAATGCATGCTATGTTGCAATATATACATTGGCATGATAAAGAGAAGGGGTACTAAAGACAGAAGTTCAGCAGAAAGCCAGATGTAACTTATTCATTCAGTCCAAAGATGTTCACTGGCTTAAAACCAAATGCCAGGATTGCCTTATTTTCCAGCCTGATATTTAATAACCTGATTTCAATCGTTCTAACTTATCTTCTTATTTCTATTTCTTTCAAAGGCTTTTAGTTCAATATAACTTGCTTTTAAACTGACCTTTTCTTGAGCAGTTCAAACATCAAGCTACCTAATTCTTTTTTCCTCCATAAAGTCGTAAAATATAAAATATTTTTATAATATGGGTATTAATTTTATTTTTTTTATCCAAATCAGCTCATACTCCTAGATCTTGATAACAGATTGAAATTTTTTGAATATTTGCACGAAATTTTTGTTATAGAAAATGTCCAATACATTCTACTGATTTTTGGGGTTTTTTTGCTTTAATTATTTGTATGTTGAGACATCTCTGAACACCTGACTTTCGTAAGGACTTAAGCCCTCAGGCCAGTAATTGCATGAGAAGTCCTAGATGGCACAGCTGCATCATTGTCCAGACCCCATGCTTAAGAGATATCCCAATGTAAAACACACAATGGTTTTCTTCCTTTAGTAATTAGTAGCAGTATTTAAGACAAATTTTTAAAATAAAATAACAATTTTAAAATTTTGTACTTCTGCTGAAGTACATGTCAAGAAATGCACAAAGAAACACTAAATTATTCTGTTCTGTGACTCATATTTAGCATATTGCCACATTTAAAAGGTAAGATATTTGGTGCCAAGAACTTTTGTTTCTTCGTAACTCACGTGTATAATGTTGCCTACACCACATCATGAGCCCTCCTTTCTACTGCAAAACACATTATTGAGATTACATTAAGTGGAACATTACAGTTCATTTCAACTGAACATTCAATTCAATTCAATGTTAAAGTTGAAACTGCTTGATACCTCCCATTATAAAACGTTGTTTATCAGTTGCTTATAAAACCTCAGGAAAACTTTAACAGTGGATTGAAATCTTCCATATTTACTGGAAGTAAATCAGGCTGATTTACTCAACTCATAAGTCCTCAATTTATTCCAAAAGTTAGAGACGGTTAGGGGAAAGTTTATTATTTGTCAGGTTAAAGAAACCAGAGCACGCAGGACTGGAACAGACCCCAAAACATTCCATGAAACTTCTCCTTGATCAAGGTTACTTTTTCTATGATTTATAAAGTTACACAAAACCCAAATGATCTGGACAAAACACAAACATCTACAACCATCTCCATGTGATTAAAAGACTTCTTTAATCTTCAGACCTTACAGGGATATTTTCTCATGACCCTGCATGCATCCATCTCCTCTACAGCATCTGCCCACTGACTGCATTGTTGGTGTGCCATGTTGTGCAACCACCACTGGGAGATAACAGGGTAGAACCAGAACTATCTCTCCAAATTCCTTTCCTGATATCCGTAGACTACTGCAATTCCAGACACAGAAAGGAGAGCTGGATGCTCACTGCTTTGTACCCCTGTACTCCCGGTGCTGTCCTGTAAAGGATGACAGAGGAAGGAGGAAAAAAACACACTGAAGCATTGAGGGAGCCAAATAATGGTGAAGACAGACAGAGTTTGATAGACAACCATAACTTGTCAATTTCCTAACTTCTGTGAGTCTGATTTGCTTAGTATTTGCACATGTAGTGCTTTGCATTTGGAAACCTTTTTCTTTTTTTTTTCTTTTTAGTTGAAACATTTTTCTGGATTTTTACACGTGTTTATATAAAAGAGATGCTTAAAAGTAAATTGAGAACAGCCCTGAGCAGAAGGACTTGGGGGTGTTGGTGGATAAAAAGCTGAACATGAGCTGACAAGGCATGTTTGCAGCATAGAAAACAACAAACAACCATATCCTGGGCACATCTACAGAAGCGTGGCCAGCAGGTCAAGCAAGGAGATTCTCTCCCTCTACTCTGTTCTCATGAGACTAGACACCCACTTGGGACTACTGCGTCCAGTTCTGGGACCCCCAGTACAAGAAAGACATGGAGCTGTTAGAGCAAGTCCAGAGGAGGCCACAAAGATGATCGCGGGGCTGGAGCACGTCTCCTCTGAAGACAGGCTGCGAGAGTTGGGCTTCTTCAGCTTGGAGAAGAGAAGGCTCAGGGGAGATTACTGTAGCATTTTGGTATCTGAAGGAGCCTACAGCTGGAGAGAGGCTTATGTACAAGGGTATGGAGTGATAGGGTGAGGGGTAACTGAATCTTAATCTTAAACTGAAAGATTTGGCATAAGAAATAAATTTTTATGTTGGGGGTAGGTTGTCCAGAGAAGCTACAGACGACCTCTCCCTGGAAATGTTTAAGGCCAGATGGGGTTTTAGACAGCCTGGTCTAGTGAGGGGGTCCCTGCCCAAAAAGTTTTACCTAATAACAAACAGTAAATAAATAAATTACTTCTGATCCTTAAAGAATCCAACCCACCCTCATTAAAAAAAAATCCTCTGAAAAGGGGAAGTGAAAATCAACAGACTATTAAAGGAACAAAATCCCTAAGCAACACAATCAGTACACTGGCCATTAAAATTGTGTTCACATTTGTATATGCACACACACATACGTCTAACCAGAAGGTATTTTTAGTTCTTTACTTATAGTGCATCTGTTCTTATTATAGTCCAATTTTAGCTATTTCCACACACCATTTCTATTTCCACCCTTCCTTATCACAGATCACACATTACCACTCAGCTGGTACAACATGAAGTTAAAGAAAACAAATGCACTAATTGATTCATTTGGAGATACTTTGGAGGGTAAGAAGGCAGGCTAAAAAATATTAGCATGAAATTTCTTGAGCATCAAGCTCCAACAGCTTCTCACTAGTATTTCTACACAATATGAATCACCCCCTGTACTGTGATGAGGTAAGACAGCAAAGAACAGGAGTTACATTGCAAGAAGGCACAGCTTAAACACTGTGCATAAAGCACACCGGTAATTGTTCCACCACACTTGATAGCCTTGTGGCATCTTAAAGCTCAAGTATCTAACAACACAGATAATATATGCAAATTTTGGAAAAATAGATTACAGTTTTCAGCTGCATAAACCAACACCTATTCAAATAAAATTCAAGTTAACTGGCCCCAGACAAATATGCTTTTATTTCACCACTGTTTATCTGTGAAGTTATGGTTTCTAGCTAACCTGTGCACTGTTTTATACCCCCAAGGATCAGATATTTAAGCTTGAAATTTTAATCAGTGCTCTGCGGCTTTGAAATACCCAGGAGATATAGAATACTGTATCATTTCTTTTTTTTTTTTTCCTTATTCATTACTGGGTTTGCAGATCACAGGCAACTTTAAAGAAAATGAGGGCATCTTTAACTACAGTAGCAGTGGTGGCAGTCAGGTATTCTGCCCAGTTAGGCACTTCTAACGTACACAATATGTGGCATCTAAACACTTCCCGACTAGGAGGCCTGGCAGCAACACTACTTTTAGTGGTAAATGCACAACACGTGCGTCCTGCAGTAGGAAGAATGCATTCAAAAGCCTAAAGACCAGGTTTTGGGATGAGGATGATTTTCCCCCTCACTTCTCCCATTCCCAATGCATGCACAGTTGCTGTGTCAGATCTCATCACAGTATACCCATGTACAGAATTAAACATACATGTCCAGGCGATTACCAGTATCCTGAAGTTGTTCCCCTATATAAGAGGTGCTAAAATATGCGATCTTTGTCCTGAAGAACATGTGAGTCAGGGAAAGAAGTATAAATATGGCCAGACAGAATCATACAAAAATATGTTCAGATGTCCCACATATACTAGCCATGTCATCCTTTCCCCGGACTTGGAGTGAAGGACAAATCCATGGGATGGATGTGATGGATCATCTTTGAACAAACCACTCATGTCATCTTGCAGAGTTTCATGTCAGCCTTCTGCAGTTACAGATATGAAAAAGCCCGTAGGTAATTCAAATGCTGGAGTTCCCCTGAATTTGTATGGAGCCTTGAAATAGGAACAGTTCCTTGCATTGCAGGTGGTGCTGAATAACAGTATTTTAAAATATCATTGTTATTAAAAAGGAAATAGTGACATTGAGGGAGCATCATTAAATATTTCCTAAAAGGTTGATAAAGACATGGAAGCAACTTTCAATAGTTTTGAGAAATATTCATGTAGGCTATTTAAAAAGGAGAAAGACCTGCCCCCATGTTAAGCACCAAATATTTCCAGTTGCCCGTCCACCCAACTGCGTCATGAGGTTCACCAGAAGAAAGGTAAGAAACATCACTGAAGAAAGATTTGAAACAGAAGTCTTATGGATGAGTCCAGGAAGATGACAGCGTATGAGTGGAGAAGGAGAGGGAGAATTCTAGAAAACATGGAGGAAACAGGAAACAAATCTAGGAATACTTGTGGAAGAGCCGGTAACATTACAAGCTGTTCAGAAGAAAAACAGGTACTCCTAAAGGACCTCTGGGACATTTAAAGACAAATTATGTTCCAATCCCATTCAGAAAGTATTCATTCTGTGATTTTAAGGTAAACATGTTTAGAAGTTGTCCCTGTGATCTGTTGAGGAGAGAAAATGCTCATCTGGAAAACTCTGTCATAGCTAACATGCAAATATAACCTTATTCACCATGGACATTCTTTAACTAATTATGTCTGCAAGTGCCTTATTTTCCAGATTCGCCATATAAGCAGAAAACAGGCTTCAGAAGCTCACACTCTTATGAAAGGAGAAACGTCCATACCATTCCAACTGAACTATTCCATTCTACTCTTTCTTGAACCACTTTATGTACTACTGCAAAGGGAAACGTGTTGTTCCACTCAAATATATAAAGACCATATGAAGAGCTAATATGAAAACATAGATGTAGCTATTGTAATTTATTATACATCACAGAAAGCTATTTCTTTGCTGTCCATTTGAGAACTTGGAGAAGGTTCATCCTCTTTTACATCTAATAATAAGGAAAAAAACCCCACAGTTACATCAATATTCTGGGACAGCAACGAGAACTACACAAGCTGCCTTCAGTATACAGCACCAATAATTTGAACCATGAGATATAAGAATGCAAGCATTTTTAGAAGTCTTCCAGAATACTGTTTTGCTGGAGTAAGGCTGCTGCCCTACACCATGCAGGCAAAGCCTTCCCCAAAGTGCAAAAACTCCCCAAAGCTCCCAAAAGTTTAATGGAGACTACTTCTGTGCTTTAAAAAGGAAGCCTCAATTACATCTGACTGCAGCGATATCTTTTCAACAAGTAACTATCCATGGAGCTTCCATTTAATGAACTGAGAGTTGCTTACAGACTGGTGAAGAACATCCCCTTAAGCAACTGACGTTATTGACAAAATATATACTTCTCTATTCTTGGTAACAGCCACAGAACCTCCTGATTCAGGTTTCCAACTTCAACAATATCTATTATTTCCAGCATCATGAATTTGCTCAGAATTCATTCCTAATGAATGGTGTGAAAAGGACTGTGACAAACACAATAATCTACAAGGTCTCTCTTGTGATCTTTCATATCCTGCAATTTCACGTATTAGATTTTGAAAGAATTAACCCAGCACAGTCAGAGGCGAGAAGCATTTGTCCTTCTCTTTATAGCCTAAAGAATAGTTATGAATATCTCACTTGAGCTCAGTAAGATTTCTATTTTGTGCTGTACCCATATACTCCAGCTACTTTTAAATAACTCTAAGTTAAAGTCCAATTGTACCTCTGTACTACAAGAAATTACTGTTATATATAGCTGTATCTCCACCTATAAGTGCTTGTTACCCATGAGTTCCAAATACATAATAAGCACCTGGATCAAAATCAGTCAGAAATAATGACATCATAAAAGTTAGAAGAGGAAATACTCCATATCCTACCTCACTAAAGATGAAAGCTGTTAAAGTACAATGCAATGCAAATTATATTAGAGCTCAAGGCAATAAAAATCCAGGGAATGCAAAATCTATTCATTAAATTCACTTCTAACAACACAGAAATACACTGTATCAAGGAACCTCTTATTTTAGCTAGAAAACTATAGCATCACTTCTGCCACAGGGGTTAATGTCTTTGACCTTGGTTAGAACTCAGGGACTGAGAATGCTATGCCCATTTGTTTTCCACAAATCCTTGGGGCAAGTGATAGGACTGAAAACTTTTCAGAGCAGAGTCATGGAGTCCAGAGACACACTAACCCGTAAGACTAGAACCGGTTGCCCAGAGAGGCTGTAAAAGCCCCATCCCTGGAGGCATTCAAGGCCAGTCTGGATGGGGCTTTACACAGCCCCAGAGGGTGTCCCAGCCCATGGCAAGGGGTTGGAACTAGGTGATCTTTTAGGTCCTTTACAACCCAAAACATTCTGTTTCTATGATTCTGTGGGTCTCAGCACCAGAGCTCATGAAAAACCATAGTTACTGTATAAAGAGCGCTGATACATCAACTCTTCAATCATTTCATGAAGCTTTCAACCCCTATATTACTGGTAAAAGCTTTGTTCCTTTGAGAACTACTTCATTCTTCAGAACAGTTATCAAACACAAGTGCAATACAGAAAGAATTGGATGTCTTTTAGTAAGGCCACATGCTACCAGTGCTCAAAAATGTTCTGAAATGTAAATGTAAATTACACCTTTCAACCTGACCTGGACTCTAGAAACTCTAGACATAAATAGGAGATGAGGAGTAAAGTATATGTTTTAACTACAGTAAGGCAGAAAAAGAAAAACAGCACACTATCTGTATTAGATTTTGACTCTTTATGGTTTATTTTTCCCATGCTTGGGCACAAGTTTCTTCAAATTACCTGCAACAGATTTTTGGACTATCTGTAAAACTAGTTCATAAGGAAATCTTCACTGTCCCAGTGAACTGTAGGAACAGTTAAATAACTGTTGTAGTGACATTCTTGTAGGACAAGATGTGATTATATAATATGAAATATGGTCATGTTCAAGGAATTTACAAATTTGTTTTCTACTTGAGTTTCTTTTTCAATAGAAACTACCTAAAATTGGGTATAGCCCCACAGAAGACTGGTAACAAATCAGTCTGCCACAGAGAAACAGGGATATAGGGGGCGATCATGAAACTCCGAAATAATTTTAAGGCCTAAGAGAAAAACATTTATTTTATATAGCATGAGTGAAATAATTTAATCAATTTAAAAAGTAACCCTAAATTCTGTTTTTCACTCAGATGCTATTACTAAAATGCAGGCATTGTGCTAACTAGAGATGACTGTTAACTGAATGACTAAGTTAAAGTTCATTGATAACGTGAACAAAGATACTAAGAAATACAAAACTGAAAGCACTAGAGCGCTCAAGGAGCTTTGCCTATTGCATTTTGGGTAATGAATGCAACTTGAGAAAACTTGAAGCCTCCTAGGGCTGGATCATCATTTCCAAATTTGAAAGGTCCTTCGCTTTTGAAGTAGATTCACAGATCCAAGACAGGTTCCCAAAATTGGGGTTCACCTGGATGACAAAATGACATGGGGGACAGCCATGCCAGTCAGTGGGAACAGCGTGAGTGAGCAAGAACACCTGCAACAGTGTCTTGTTCCGTTACCTGGCAATTAGGACACTAACTTGAAGGTTACATAATGTCTATGTATTTTCACTTATTAATGATGGTGGATACAGACACTGCAAACTCTTCTAGGAAGGAGGGAGCTGAATGGAAGTCCTTTTCTTCCCTGATATAATCCTTACTAGGTTGTAGACACATATTCCTTCTTGCTTCCTACCTCTTCAGTTTCATGACTCTTGCATTCCTGCATGCAAAATAACAGGATACTTGTTTCGGAGGTGGAAAACGTGGACCAGTGCCAGTAAGGAGCAGACTAGTTTAGCCTACCAGAATGTAATATGGTTTTTTACCCTGTATAACTCAATCAATGTGTAGGGTTTTAAGCTAATTATAGAATTGCCCATGGCAAGAATATCAGGTATCTTGGAACCCTGTCAAACATGTTGACTATTCTGTGCTACCTTGCTATGTACCTCAAATACTTACTATGAAACTACTGGCATGTTTATTCTGCACTTCTTGCAGGTTTTCCTCTCATATTGTCATTTACTAAACATCATGAATGTTTAGTTCATTAGGTTCTACAAGGCGAAGGCCAATGAGCTGGGCTCTTTTCACACCATTCCTCTGTCTCCATTACGAAGAGCCGTATCCAAACCCAGTCCAACTCACCAGTCACACACTTCCCTAAAGAACGCGCTTACTCCAAAATCAGACCTGCATAACTATTCCGGATTTGGTTTTGGTTGGCAGGAACATGTAAGGAGGTGTAGACTGCTTGCAATTGGTAGAAAAAAAGAGATTAAACCTTGAAGAAATTGTTGAAAACATTAGAGAAGGAATTAGAACAACCATATTTTTGTTCCTTTTAAACACAAGCTGTTAGCAGGTGTCCACTGCGGTAGGTTTTAAAGAAAGTTAAAGAGGCACCCACCAGCTCTCTTGCAGCAAATAAAGTTATTTAACATACCTCAAGGAATTAAGAATATTACAGACTGATTGTTTTTCCTAGTTATTGCCTCAAATCTTCCTGCAGTAAGAATACTGAAAGTTATTAGACAGCAATTTTTAAAAGAAGAAAACCATAAATTGATGTTGTCTGAAGAAATAAAACCACCTGGTATTCTAAAGGCTATTTAAAAGAGCATTACTTGGTATGCCCATAACAAACATAATGCCTAGAGAGTCAAATATTAATGACTTTGAATGGTTTTATCAAATTTTCATACACATAAGAAAAAATACTGAGCTGAGACATAAGAAAAAATCAATGAGAGCCTAAGGCCTCTGCAAATGGACACAGGTAAAAATGCCAAAACTGAGATTGTCAGACAAACTCTCTACAATATGAAGCTCCTGAACACTATTTTTTTACAGTCAAAACCCTCATGCACCAAAGAATTAAACACAGCACTCTCACCAAAGCCAACCACTTTCATATGCCAACGTTTAGTCAATATTCACACCTGGACACACATGCCTTGCATGTTGAGCTGTGCCACAACGTGGGCAAGACAACCCACCTGTCATCTATAGGCACATACAATCTCCAGCCCACCCACATTTTTGCTTCTTTGACCTCCACAACGGCACTGCAGCCTTCAGCCTCAGCAGACTTACCGCAACACTGCTTTACCTATCAACAGAAAAGCCAGAAATTAGCTTCCTAAGTTTAAAAAAAAATACGAAGGACTCTAGGACTGTCTCTAATTTAAAAATCCCTAGGCAGCTTTTGCCTCTAATATTAATGGGTTCTCCTTGAATGCTATCTGGTTCAGGCAATTAAATTTTGCTATAATTATTTAGATAAAACTAAAGTAAACAGGCTGAGTCATCCTGGCAATAGGCTAACAGCAGGATATCTGGAAAATGTGGCTTTACTAAAAACATCTGCTAACACCACAACACTTAGAGGAGAGGTGTGTGAAATCCCAATGACTTTTGTTTTTTTTCTGAGAAAGTTTAAATAATTGCAGATTGAAAATGCATGTTAGGCTGGAAATAGCCCATGAAACCATCTTTCATTCTGTATATCACAGCATACTTCAGAGATTGTTCAGAGGAGTGTTTTGAGATTTACAGATGAGTTTGTTCATAAAGCTGGCCTCCTATCTGAAAACTCAGAGTCTGTGTCCTGCTTTTTGGCTGGGATAGAGTTAATTTTCATGAGAAGCTGGGAAGGGACACAACCAGGACAGCTGACCCAAACTGATCAAAGGGGTATTCCATACCATATGATGTCACGCTCAGTATATTAAGAGGGAAACTGGCCGGGGAGGAGTTGCTGCTTGGGGATGGTCCAGGCATCAGGTTCCAGGTAGTGAGCAAATTGCACCGTGTACCTATTCACTTTACCAGTACTGTTGTTATAGAACTGCTCCTATCCCAACCCATGAGTTTTACCTTTTTCTTCTGATTCTCATCCCCATCCCACCAGTGGGGTGGGAGGAGCGAGCGAATGACCACCATGCTCAGCTGCCAGGTGGGGATCAATCATGACAGCCTATTTTCATTGAGTAGAGGAAATCAGATCAGGATAGAGATGACAGACAAGCTTTAGTTGTATCAGTTTCCTTTGCTTTACAGGGAAGTTCACTAAATTCTATTTTTATCTTAATAGCGTATCCAAGTTTTTTTCCTCAACAGTGACAGGTGTTACTTTTGCTCCTCTGGGGCAGCAATTGTCATTTCTCCACAGTTTCTAATTAGTTAGGGTGCTTTTCTCCAATTACATAGTTCAGTTTTTCTGAATACAGAGGCCAAAATACTGAAATAGTAGATCTGCCATTACAAAACTGTACCATGGCTTCAGTTCATGGTGGTTTGTTTGGGTTTTGGGTGGGGTTTTTTAATTTCCTCATCCAGCTAAAACCTTCATCTAATTTAATTTCTTTTGCAAGGTCAAAATCAGCATAATTTTGGCAAATGTGACTATGTGTACATTTTCATATCTATGCTGCATAGACTTCTTTACTCACCAATTCTTTTTAGGGTTTCCATTTTCTGCCAGTTGAGCTTGGATCTTTACCTATGTATTTTGGACAGATCCAAACCTAAGACAGCATTTGGCTTGCTTTTTGGTTGAAATTCCAAACCTCCTCGGATGTTCAAATCCCCAAGCTCCTAAGTCCAAAGGACTTCACTCACTAATTTTCTTGATTTTTCAAAGTGTTCTTTCTTAACATATTAAAGAACCTTCATTCCTGGACTGATTTGGTTTTCTTTAATCTGCAGCATAAATGAAATCAGCGTATGATTACATCTAATGCTCTAACACAGCTCTTGTGTAATGTCATTATTATTAACAGCAGTAAAACTTAATGGAATAAATGTTCCCAGTTAGCATTAGCAGCATTTTGTATCTAATCTGCATCTAGGAAGTATAAAGCTTCTCATAGCATGTTAGTATTTCTCCTGCTGGTAACAACTACACAGCTGTCTGTCCGGATCCAGTCTGAGCTGTGATCCCAGAAGACTCTCAGAAGAATCTCAGGAGAACAATCCACTCCAAACTGATTTTTTTAAAAATCAATCCCACCTTATATGTGTAGGTTTGTCATTATTAAATGCTTAAGTGTGAATTTAAGCATTCTATTTTTAATGACAATTTCAAGCAAATAGATCAGATCACTAAGTTAGGCTCTCTGGTGTGTATCCTCCATGGTTCCCCAATTTATATTTTTTCAAGCAGAAAACAATATATTGCATCTTCCAGTCCTGCAGTAGAGCAGCAACTACTACGTAAAAATTGGTCTCTTCTATTTCCTTTGGTCACCTATCCTGTAGACATCAGCAGATGTTTGCAAAACAGAAAGAGCATGTAAAGAAGTGATTTTTATAAAGCTTCAGCAAATTTGTTCTCTTACAGGATATTTTTTTCTTCCTAAACTTAGTATCTTTATCAGAAAGTGCCTCACTTTTTAAGTTGTCTTCCCGTTTTTGCTAGACAATCTTAAGAGTTCTCAGTAGCTGTGAAAAATTCCTTTTTCCTACTGCAGAGTATCAGGAAAAACTAAGTGATTTAAATTTGTCTTCTAAACAATCCCCACTCAATTAGGAACAACTGGCAATCTTCAATACATTTTAAGTCCCTAGAAAATTCTCATTCCAATGAAGAAAACCCCAAGATTTACAACTCCTCTACATTTAAAAGAATATATGGCTGAAGAATAAAATACTCCAAATCATAGCTCCATGACCTACTACCTACGGGTGTTCAACTCCATGGCAACATGAGACTCCCTAAGGACTACTCCGCCTTAGATTACTTTATGCATAATATTAGCATCCAGTCATCCTGCAGGGAACTACGCTAGGAAAAAAGTGTATTGGAAGGTGACTGCTCACAGAAGCAATCTGAACCACCAGGTAACATGTCTGAGCTTTTCAGTAGGACAGTTCTGTAGGTTGCATTCTGAAAATAACAGCACTGAGCCACTACCGCAGCACATACTGTGAACCATCAGTTTTGGGGCGCAGACCAACACAGCCATTACACAGAGGTCTTCAACTGGCAGCATCTGCAGGATAGTAAAACCCTTTATACTTGATATATCTGTGTCCATATACACAGCATCCCACTAAATATACATGAGTATATAAATATGAATACCTATGATGTGCTTGCTTCAGAATCATAGAATGTGTAAAGTTAGAAGGGACCTTTAGAGGTCATCTAGTCCACACCCCTGCAGTAAGCAGGGACATGTTCACTAGATCAGATCATTCAGAGCCCCATCAAGCCTGACCTTGAGTACCTCCAGGGATTTCTGATTTTAGCACTCTGAACTACTATCCAGGTTGGTTTTGATTCTCTCTCAGCTGCCGTCCTGTGCTTTGTATATGGTATGATTTTTTTTAAAAGACCTTTAATGAATATTAAGGATGAATACCTTTTCTTCATACGCCTTCAGAAGGTTTCTGCTTGCTAAAAGCTAATGAACTCTGGATTTTGAATAATTATTCCCTTCTCAAAAGATTTTGCCAGTATGAGAGTCTGCGTACACGCTTACTCAAGACATGTCAAAACTCCAGGGATGAGGTTCATTTCTAATATGAGAAGCAGAAAACTGCAATGGTCTATTTAACCCGTCAGTCCAATTTTATTGATAATGATCAGAGTCTAATCTCAATACAACGCCCCTCTTATACAACCAAACTACTGCATGGATCTGGCTGAGATGGGGTTAATTTTCCCATAGCAGCCCTCACAGCACTGTGCTGTGTCTTGGTATCCAGCAAGGTGGTGATATCACATCAAGGTGTTGTGGCCACTGCAGAGCAAAGCAGGCACAACACCAAGGCTGTCTCTCCAACAAGATCTTGTGGGGGGACACAACCAGGACAGCTGACCCTGACTGACCAAAGGGATATTTCACACCATATAGTGAATGCTCAGCAATAAAAGCTGAGAGAAAAAGGAAGGGTGGGGTTGGGAGGGTGGGCATTTGCTATTTACAATGTCTTATGGAGTATATGAAGTCCTGCCTCCTGGGAAGTGGCCAGACATCGCCTGCTGATGCGATGTAGAGAATAAATCTTTTTCCATGTGTGACTTTTGTCTTATTAAACTGCCTTCATCTTGATCCATGAGTTTCTTTTTCCAGTTGAGGAGAGGAGTGATAGAGTGGCTTTGGTGGGCACCTGGCATCCAGCGATGGTCAACTCACCTCAACTACCCAATGAACAGGTAGGTCTTCAGGGCACGTCCAAATACAGTTTAGCAGATGGCACAGTTTGTTCAGGTTCTCAAACCAAATAATGAAGCACTGATGCCACAGGAGCTGCTCATTTCAAACCTGTCTGACACAAACTCATAACAACTCACGAAAATTGGACTATGCTGCTCACCCAAAGGATCTCCTGCAATAGAACTACAGGGTACGTCTTTTCAGAAATAGATCAGATTCTAATAGCTTCTAGCATTGGAAAGGATCTGCAAAATGTGAAAAATACAAATATATTTGCCAAGATCAACAACACTGTACATTCCAGTTCACCAAGCTAATTAACTAGATAAGGAAAAATACACAGATAAACATATGGGAAAGGTGATTTCTAAACATCTCTGATGTTAAATTCCTCTACGCTTGTCACCACGCTACTCAACAAAGTGGGTGGAGGGGGTTATAATATACAGCTACTATCTGCTGCTGCTTCCATTGTCACTAGAACTGGAAAAGTAAAAGATAAAGGCTGTCATAAAAGCACTGAAGGGAGGCTGATACTTTGGAAACTACCATCTTCTGAGGATACAGACTGAACATACAAGCTCCAAACTCAACTTGTGGTCTAGAATGGAGTATTATACAAATTGTGGACTACGTTCAAAGGCTGTAAAATAAAACAATTTCCATGAAAGAAGAGATATGAGACAGTCAAATTGAGAACTCAAATAACAAGGTCTGCCATGTTATGTCTTCCCCAGAACTGAAACTTTGTTTATAAAACTTGTTATAGGAATTGGAATTGCACTCTTTGCATTTGGATATGCAACTGAGATGTTCATAGTCTGGGGAACTACCTTAAAATGTGTTGTAAGAAAAAAAATCTTTTCTCCTGACCCAGTCTGATTAATCCAAACATTCCTCTGGCAGGATTCAGTTCAGGAAATTACAACACAAAAATAAATTATAAGAGAAAAAATATCAAGCTATAAAAAACCAATAAACACATTTTGTCTATGTTAACACTATCCGTTATGAGTAAAAGCTCCAGTACATTAAGAAAGTAATACTGTTGATGCTTAAGAACAATTTTTCTTTTATTTAAAACAAGATGAAGTTTTATGTTATAAATTCCCAATAAAACTGTAATTTAATTAATATGCACATATTATGGATAAATGCTTGATATTTTTGGACCAAAGTTTTTAGGATTTTTATATCCAAAGTCAACTTTACCATGGAAAAATGTGGAATATGCACACTCAAAACTACTTATGCAAATGAAGCGGGACTTTCCACCAGTTTTAATTTGTTGGGTGGTGTTTCATTCATGCTATTTTTAACAGACACCAGAGAAAGCAAATACTGCAGAAAAAATATTGAAGAACATTTGGTTCAATGAGCAGAGTGAATTAGCATCAACTGCAGCTTTACTGTTTGGCTAGAGTCAATGAGAGGCTGTTTTATAAGTTCTAAGTGATCACGATTTTTCGTGGTTATACATACAGGCAACTTTTCCATAGCAGCATTGATGAAAAGTGATAACTATGCAAATATGCATGTATGCATGGTGAGGAGGTGGGGAAAGAGAAAAAGAGAGAGGCACTTCAGTGCAAATCTGGACTGGAAAATACATATGTAATCTTCTTGAAAGCTCTAATGTCCTTACTCATGTCTATAAATCTGCCAGCTGGGGGGAGCAAAGATTTATGATTTAAGTGACCAAACATTGCTAGAGATGCTTAGGCAGAAAGGTGAGAAGCAATGTCTCAAATAAGTAGATCTGTGAGACAGAGCAGAGAATATTCAAAGCAACTAGCTTGCAGACAAGAGATAAAGAAATGAGCTTACCTAATCAAAACCATATCTGTAAGAAAGCCAAATATTAAAAGAGAGATCCTGTGCAAAAAATACCTAAGTCCTGTGAATTTTCAAGTGAACAGCTCATTTGAGTCAAGCATTACTACAGATTTTATTTAATGAACACCACAGGATATTGTATTAACAGCTACCCGATGATCATGCTAGCAGCCAGCTCTTGGTATTTAACACAACAGAAACATGCAAGTCACACTACTGTACAGCCGAGTGGTTCCATACATCCAGAGCCGAGCCTGGCATGCAGGCCAGTCAGTGCAGAAGGGAGGCAGGTGCTTCCAGAGAGGCTGGATGGTGATATCAATGATGGGATATTCCCATCGGTTTTGTGACAGTCATGAAACAGTCACGGTGCTGGGTAAAAGAGAGAACCTATCAAGCAACGTCCTTCCTGTGAGGAAGAGGATGAGGACAAGTGGCAGCATGCCAAGCGGGAGGGAGCTGAGGATACTGCTTAACTGTCTAAGGCACAGTGAGAGGGTGGAGATGAGACTGGAGGCCTTGAAGTAGAAAAATAAAGGGGGCATTGGATGCAAATCCACAGAAAAAGAGTTTCTTTCCTTCTGCCTTTCCTGAACCACCAGTCTAAATGGTACACACAGACAGAGGACTGGTCCCTCCTGCCTTCGTTTGTTTCTGCCTCGTACACAGAATATCTGTCTCAAAGGCCCAGCAGTTGTTGACATTTGAAAATATCACACTGCACTGGAACACTTTATATTTATGCCTCTGTTGAAAGCAAAGTTATATCTCAAAGTCCCCAGAACCCACCATTACTTTCCAATTGCCAAAGCACGAGTTTTTGATGAGAGCAGAGTAAGTCAGCCAGCATGCTCTCCACTCCTAAGTCCAGCCAAAAGCTGCTTAACACATCAGTTTCTGTCCTATAAATCAGGGTAGACGAGGACTATAACCGATTTCCCCTTCCTCCCTCTTTTAGGAAGGACAGAGTAATCGGGGTTACAGAAACCTGACAGTTATTAACAGGGATAAACGTGATACTCCTGACCTTAACAGCAGTTACTGAATCAGATGCGTGTGCATGCCTCCATGCGCACACGCACGTGTGCGGACGCCACAGGACTCAGATTTTCCTGGCAAATTGTCCGCTGTTGGCAAGATGAAGCAGTAACACTGCTGGCACAGAGATGCTGAGCTGAGGACTAACACAGGCCAGCAAAGTCAAAGTGAAATTAGGTTTCAAAGATTCCAGAGTCTTAATTTTCCCCTAGAAGAGAGTCATTCTCGTCATTGTTTCCATAACAGTAATATGTGCTCTTGACAAGCGATTTGCAGTTGTTTTCACATCCAGACATTCTACGCTGGTTACGCTCTGCTTGGAGGCAGACACTGGCTTTGGTCAGTGGAGATTGCAGCCTTTTTATGTGAAGCATCTCATTATGCAATGAAGTCTGTCATACTTAGGTTTGGGTGACTCTTAAGCTTCCAAAGCTGTCAGACAACATTAATTAGACATAAAAAATAATTTAATTTAAACAAAAACTAGAGTCTGATACTGCAGCTTTCAAAACCCTCATGTGTTACAGTATGAAGAAAGAAATAACTATATAAGCCAAGGAGATGTTCTCATTTAGGGCCAATCCCATGAATTATTTACATTGCCAAATCCTATTTAGGTGCCTGAATAATAGTTGATTGCAAATAGTTTCGTGAGTGTGACCCTTAAACTCTAATCTCTGCCAACACACAGCTTAGGGCTACAGGAAAGCATCCTCTGATGACTTCTCTTTGAAAATTGAACCACCATCAGTTAAAGAAAACCTGGGATTTCTGGGAAAGTTTCCAGAACTGCAAGCTAACGAATGCCTGAAGCAGCCACTGCAATATTCTATGTTGAGGACCTTCTCTCCTTACAAGCTGGCTGATGTAATGTGTCCTTCATTAATACAATGTTTTCTGTGTTTACATTCCCCACAAAAAAGTTTCTACAAAAAAATAGCCTCACCACAGATGCCTGACAATCTAGGAGTCTTTACTTCTTAATTTTTGTGGTCATTCCCAGGTATTGTCATGTCCCATCTGCAGTTCTCTTGATGGAAGTGTGTGTGGCTATCACATCCATCAGTTAGGTCAGGTATGGAGATGATTGCCAGGAATTACGATGGGGCTGGTATCTATTGATTCTGTATTTCATGCAATAAACAGCGTGCTTAATATGAAAACCATCTGTACATAAGGAAGAAACTGCAATGTACAGTGCTGACTGCTTGTTTTGCTCTTTGATGGGTCCCTAATTAACTGACTTTTCTTAACTGATTGCCAAGGGGACATGCAATGCCTCTTCCTGAAAGACATAAAACACAGAGGGGAGATGATACAAAGGAACAGGCTCCCTCTTTCAAGGACAGGTTTGAGCCTGAAGTCAAAACAATAAAAGGACGAACTAATTGTTCAGCCTAAAGAAGAGAAAATTGATGAGGCTCAATGGCAGTCCACAGATTTTTCAAAGAGAAAAGAATCATCTGTTTCCCATGCTCACAGTAGATAAGAAAAGTAGCTGTGGGCTTCATTTATAGCAAGGGAACCTGGGGTAAGATAGCTGTAGAACAATGAGGAGAGTTCACCGCTGGCACAGAACATCTCAGAAGGTTACAGATTCCTCATCAGCCATGTTAAAGAGGCCTGTTAGACAAGTGTGTCAGAAATTAAATAAGGAGTGTTAATCCCACACTTAGACAGGGAGATTGATTCACTGACTTGTAGACTGATTTTTCCAAATGTCTGATTCTATAGTTTTAGAAGGTGTTACCCTGTTCTAGGAGCGAGCCACAGGAGCAGGACAAAGATAGATGACTAGAAATAGTGCAGCCTGATGAGTTTTTAGACTTCTCTTTTCTGATAGGGTGGAATTAATTGTGTCCTTAAAGTTTTTTTCAACAACTTTAGAGCAATAGAATGGAGATAAGAACCACTAAATCAGGCATATAGATCCCTTTACAAAAGCATCCAGACATTTTTTGAGCATAATTCATGAGAACTGTTCTAAACACTGACCTTCAACTGAGCCAATCAAACACCTACCATCTACCTCCTCAGTAGGTCTAGGTTTTGTTTACTGGGAAACAAACCTACTGGGACTGGCTCAGGTGACACCCAGTGTTAGCTAAAATAAATCCCAGTGCAAGTGATCAGTTTTCCAGTCCCAGAAACTTTGCCTAACGACAGAACAAGGGCATTCTTCCTCCCTGGCAAGTAAATTCCAAAAGCCCAGAGCCCTGATTACGTAAATATTTATTCTCTCTACTTTTCTTTCCCACCTTCAAATTTTACTTTTCTTTACTCTTTAAACTGCAACACCTTAACTGTTATTCTCATCATCTGGCTGAAACTGGGAAGCACTGGAGAGATGCAGCAGCAAAGACTAGCACAGTGTTGCTTCAAGCTGCTTTCCAGGGAAGCACAGTGACAGGCTTTCCAAGCATCACACAGTTGGACAGCACTTGCTAATAATTTTAATGTTCTTAGATTAACTATGAGGAGCGCCCGGACACACAGTGTGATCACACAGACTTCATCTGCCAAGCAAAACAGGCTAAAAGCTCAGTCGTTCCTTAAATCTCTCTCAAAATCTTGCTTCTACCTTGGAGAAGGCTGACTAAATTCATTATCAGCTGGTACATCAGCTATCAATGGCAAGCAATCCAAACAAGTTTTCTGCTACCAAACTTCTCCAAAGATAAAGTTGATGTACACTTCACAAAGGAATTAGAGACGTAGTCTGGAGTCTGATTTTCTGCTTTCTTCACTCGTGCAGTCAAAACAGTCAATGTTCCCTGAATCCTTACCTTGTAGAACAGCAACCATCACAACAAATTGCTAAAATAGTATTTTCAGCCTAGATTTTAAGCTTCTTTTTTATTTTTTTCCCAGCTCATCATAATATGGTTTTAAGCACTGATGTTCAAGAGAAAGATAGTGCTTATTCAAAGAGATGACACTACGTTGGAAAAATAAAGGTTAGGCAGAGCCAGAGTATGTCTGTACTCTGACATGAGACCTCCAAAACAGAGCTATGTACTTCAAATAAGGGATATAGACAACCTGGCTGCCAGCACTTCTCCTTGAGTCAGTTCTGGCAAAATGCAGCAGGATTCACTGTGAAGAGACACTGGGCAGTCACTGGTGTTTTTCTTCAGGTAAAAGACACGAGTGAATCCAGCCTGCAGAATCAACCTCCCAGTTCTCCACTCACTAAAGACAAGGACGACTATGCTGGCCACACTGACACCTGAGAAGCTCCCCTGCTGCCCAAATGCATCCACCTTAAGTTTCTAATTCCTGTCTGAAAGATGGCTAAAGTTGCTTTTCCACACTTACCACATTTTACCTTGGAGGCAACTACAGCAATTTCATTACTCCAAAGAGCAAATCCAGTGCACGATTTGATTTTTATTTCCATATTATAAGTTACTCTAGGGGAAGGTGGAATGTCTCCTTGCTTCTGTTTGTGCTTGGCACAAATGTCATTCCCTTGCCCAGCAGAAAAGATTCCTCCTTTTTCAGACTCAGCTCACCATGAAAGGTCTGTGCAAGATAGCTGCTTCTAGTCCTGCACAAGCTAATGGAGCATTTGTCTGGATTCAGGTAAACCAAGAAGCCTTCCAGTTCCACAGGGTAGTCAGGGAAATACAACTGTACCATCTTTCATTCTGAATGTATATTTGCATCAAAAACAGTGACGAAGGGGTGAAGTTAGACAAGCTCGCACATGGCGACTATGAAGTAGTTGCTACTGTAATAAATTCTTTTCTGACTGATTTTTCAGTCAGCTATTCTTTAAGACCCTTGATATTTTGAAAAAAGATGAGAGGAGTTGATACTAATGGACTGGACTGAGAGAGAGTGCAGGCGGAATAAAACCTTTTCTGGGTCTTGCTCCACACAAAAGTTAAAAATAAAATCAATTTAAGTGGTAGCTCTTCTTTTTTTTCTCAAATGCACAAAACATATAGATATTTTTCTTACTCCTGTGGTTTCTAAGTTAGGAATATTCTTTTCAACAATAATGGCATTTGCAAGTCAAACATACATTCCTTAGAGGATTATGTACATTGATTACATTAATGTATTAGTCAGCCTCAGAACTCCCTGAATTTTCTTAGTCTGTGTTTGCTGATTGCATTTATCTTCCATACAGAACTGTACCTATCTTCCTTTAAGGTACTTACTACCTGTGAAATATTATCTAAATCTCAATTGTAAGAACTGTGAGGTTGAAAGAGTGTGATAAAGTCAAACAAATTCATAGAGAAAATAAAGGCAAAATGCTAAGAAAAACCTTGCAAACTAGCAATTCCACCAAACACATTACTATTTCCTATGGTATATGAAATTCAGACTGATGTAAAGTTTCATGCTGCATAGGCAGATGTTTCCCTTGGCAGCTTTACTGCTGCTTTCAGTTACCTCTTATATTCAGTATTCAGAATTTAAAGAATAAAAATATTTATCCTCCTTCTGAAATCAATTTAGGTGATACAGTTTTGTCTTAACTAGCACAGTATGGAAACCTGTGCTCTACTTTTGTTGTAAGCAACTTTAAAAGGCATCTTCTTACCACTTTCATCCAGCAAGAAATCGTCTTGGTAACGGAACTTTTCTGGTCCACATGCAATAAAAATGTCATCATCACCAAAGAAATCCTGAAGGCACATCACCTGCAAGCAAAACGGAGAGGAAAGCATTGTATGAAATACCTCATCATCAGAACTGTAAGAACAATAAATCCCTCCTTGTCTCCATCTGCATGAAAACTCTTCACTTTTAATGGAATCAACAGGGCTTCATCTCCAGCTAAATTTCAAAGCTGTGCTCTGACCATCTGTTACAAGTGAGAAACACTTTTATGGACATTGCAGGAAGAGAGAGATAAGACAAAAAGCCATAACTGTCACATTTATTTCATGATGCATCAATGGGGTATGAGGTAAATGCCTTTTGTTTACGTGCAAGGTAGCATTCGGCAGTTAGCGGATAATTAATTTGCTTCTGAGCCCACATTTCTATCCTTTGACTGCCATGACACGAGGTTACAGCTTTGTGTGCAGAATTAAGAGCAGTTATTTCAGCAAAATCTCCCACACAAGGAATCAAACTCTTATGTGAACTGAGTCTCCATCACACACTCCACCTTCACCAGCAGAGCTGATATGAAGCCTCTTTGAAGGCCCTGAGCTGAACAATCAGGTGAGCTGAGAATGATTCCTCTAGTACTGAGTAAAAGAGTAATCCTTTATAGTCCCAAATATCAACAGTCAGGATTGCACTGGTGTAGTTTTATATGTGAGATTTCCTTACACTACCTTTTCATTCACAAGGCACTACTTCACAGTTCAATGCTTCCAGTCATATGACTATTTTTGCTAATACAGAAAAATCAGTAACTTTCCAAAAACCTTCAGACTTCAGACTGATCCAGTTTTGACAAATTTTAAAACCAAATTAGGTATCAGACTACCTTTAGAAAAACAAAGACACCTGGAAAACCAATTACAAGCTCTGTTCCTGCTTCACATTTACAAGACTTTTAATTTAAAAGCCTATGTTTGTTTATTCTATATACTCTTTTGTAAATAAATAGTGCACTAATGTTTGAACAGGGTAATTTCGTGGAGTTTCACGTCAACAGAGTACAGACAGGAAAGCAACAAATAAAAAATTTCTAAAAATTGACAAAATAGTTAGGAACAGTCCAGCTGAACCAGACCACCCTCCTCATAAGGGGGGAGGGGAGTGAGAAGGAGGAAAGTCAGCATTTAGAGCCTACAAAAACACAAGTGAAAGAATTAGCTAATGAGATTAGACAGACTTTTCCAGACTTTGGCATAAAAACAAGCCCTCCTCCCGCCCAGTGACTGGTGTCTAGGGGTTATAAAATTCATATCATGCTTCCTGGAAAAATGCCTGAAGGCTTTGGCAACTACAACAGTTACAAGCTTCTATGCTAGAAAAACCTTAAGGAAAAAAATAGTGGTACATGTTTGCACAGTAAGAATTGTCATTAAAAGGTAGAGCAGTAGCAGCTAAAAAAAAAGACCTCAAGAAGAAATAAATACCTCAAAAAGAAAAAAAAATATACTCCCAAAATTGCCCTTCCATTAGGAAATACACATAATTTTAGATTTTAAATTTTGCTTTCAACATCATCACCTTAACACCACACAGTACCTGAGCACCAACATAAAAAATGTAAATATTTGAGGGAGTGTTTTAGCATGTTCCTACTCAGTTTATGTTCTATTAGTGTATCAGCCTCAGCAACCTTTATAAAATTCATTTCCTTCCCATCTTTTTTGGTCCAAGAGACACATCCTGCCTATCTTCCCACCCCATACTCCCACAAGCTTCAAACCTCTCTTCCCTTCAGTCAAGTTCCTCTGAAATTGCCACCTCTCCCACAGCATGCAAAAAACCTACTAATCTGCAGAAAGACAGTAAAAATCCTGCGATTTCCTGTTTGCTTCCCAAGTTTGCCATGCTTCTGGGGAGCAATAACCTTTACATTCGTGTTTATGATAAACAGAGTATTAGAACTGAACAAATAACAAGTGACCTAGGCACAAAGCTGAGCTGTTTTGGCAAGCACAAATGAAAATTATGTTCATATTTGAATTTTTTTTCTTTTTAAATGTATTTAAGAAAACTCAAAAATGCTTGGCTCTGCCCAGTTATCAGGGCTTCGTTTAAGCCTAAACAAGACATTAAAATGGAGGTAGCAACACCTAAGCAGGCTCAATTACACCAATATTTAAAGCATCTCAGGTTCAATCAGTGCAATTTATATGCAAATAAGAAAGAAAACTTGATTAACATGATAGAAAAATAATTTGTAGTTAAATATCCTTGATTTTTATTAAACTTTGCACTTATAATTTGAAGTGTTATTATGCTTGCCTCTTTTCTCCATGCTCTGTTTCCTACACTGTATGTAAACCTACATTTTTCTTGCCTCTGAGATTTTATTAATTTGGGAATTATATGTCTAGCTCCTAGAAAGCTTACAGCAAGAGCAAAAATTCCCCCCAAACCCCAACTAATTTCTCTGCAGGCTTCCAGTATCTTTTAATATTATTTATTGGGACCTTTGAGATGTTTTTCACTGTCTGCATTTTCCACCCTTCCTGTCTCAGTGTCCTTGACCTGCTCTGCTCCCCAGCACCGAAGTGCCTTTCCAGAAGGCATCTAACACATATACAGCACTCCCTCACAGGCATTTTCAGGGAAAAATCTGTAAGCACTTTCTATTCCCTCTCAGTCCTCAGCTAAGCGACAGGACCTGCTTTTTATTAGCCATTTTCGCTTCTGGAGAATGCAGCTCCTCAAAAGTTACGGTTTAGAAGATCAAGGATTTGCATCACCCATGCTGGACTGTGCCAGTGTTTCAAGAGGCCTGTGCAAGCTATTGCATGTGGTCAGCTTTAGAATTAGTCCAGTTTTAAAATAGTGAATTACAAAACCCTTCCTGAGAAATTTTGTTGTTTTGAAGTCACAGAATTCAGCTTCTTCTAACAAAGTTTTTATCTTCCATATTCCACAAGAACACTGGGGAAACAAAGTCCATGCCAGAGCAGTTATACATACACCTTAAGTAAAACAAAGGCAACTGAAAAAATGTTTTCCACCACACACCTGGTCCTAAATATACCGTAAACACAAACCTTCTGGCAAAGAGGCAATATTTAAAGTGAAGGGTGTCTGTCTCACACTCTATAGGAGACTGAACAAGTAACAGTACCATTACCAGAGGTCAGAGGGTCTCAGACATTACAACTCTTTGCAGTGGTGGTGAGAAAGACAACAAGCAGCAGCAAATAAAATTGATCACGATTGCAATATGTGATTCACATAAGAAAAAGATGAGCAGACCTGCACATATCTGATGCAAAACAGAGAAGAGGCAGAAGAACTTGTCACGCCTAGACTCACCTGAGCAAGTTGTGCGACCTGAAGCCTGGATCCCACATAAATCCTTGTCCTAGTAAACAACTTAAGAATCCCACGTGCCCTTCCAGTGGGAAACACAGGTGTCTGCCTGGGAAGAACCCCAGACTATGTCCTATCTCAAGACGTTGGTGTGCCAAGCGGGGACAGAGGTCTGTGCCGGTGGAGCTGGAGTCACATCAGCGGCCCCGGAAGCAGACCAGGTGACAGCAACAAACCCAGCTTCTGGCCCAGGCTCAAGACCAGCTTTGCACCACGGCACATTAAAAATTACATTCACTTTTCTTTCTTTTTTTAAGCATGAGAGTACCTGGAACCAATGAGAAAATCGCTGAATTACCACTGAGCCTTTTGTTTTCCTGAACTGGCAGGAAGCATTTAGGATCTTAATGTTCACCTCTTTGAAGTTGGTAACTTTGTTATGGAGACCCTCTGTCCTGTATCTACAAAAGACACGAGCCATTATGCTTTATGTTTTGAGCACAGATGACCTGAGAGTGAAAACAGCAGCTTGTGGAGACATTACTTGGTTTTATTCTCTCACCACAAGCAAGAAAGAGGAGTCAGGAGTGTTGTGGAGGAGGTGCAGAGGGAGGGAGAAGAGAGGCAAAAGGGGTACGGAGGGAAAAGAGAAGGAAAGGCAGAGGGGTTGAGAAGAAGGAAGACAGAGAAGAGGGAAAGAGAGATTTGATTCAATCCTTTCTCTAAAGCATGAAATGCTTATAAATAAGGCAGGTGTCATGAGGAAAGAGTCAGTCTTCTTTCAGTGATGCCCACTGACAGGACAAGAGGCAATTCCACCTAAACATGAAATGTGTGGGTGACAGAGCACTGGAACAGGCTGCCCAGAGAGTTTGTGGAGTCTCCATCTCTGGAAGCATTCAAAACCTGCCTGGACGGTGTCCTGTGCAGCCTGCTCTATGTGATCCTGATCTGGCAGGGGGGTTGGACTAGATCATCTCCAGAGGTCCCTTCCAACACCTGCCACTCTGTTATTATGTGAAATGAAAGCTACAGATTAAATCACTTTTTCTAATTGCTGTATTCTGGCTATTAGTGGGGTCAGGGACCTTTTCGATTTCATGTTTTAAAACAGACAGAAACAACAAAATAAACCCAAACCCCACACAAACCCACAATTCTTTATATACATCAGTCACAGCAAATCAACTATTTTCCTATTGTTCTAAAGTTGACCACATATCAAGTTAATACCAACCCTGAAATTTCTAAAGAAAATGGAACTGGAAACTCAAATTTTCCCATGCATTCAGGGATAGCTCACAGCATCTGCACAATACACCACCAACACCAGGATTACTGACTCTCACATTTTGTTACAAACTTCATAATGCTGGAGTTTTGGACAGAAAAAAGGAGGGAGGTGTTCTGTGTGCCTGTCTTCTTTTAATCACAACGACTTAATCAGACTCAAAGCTGAAAGCTGTTTCGGATGAAGAATGAGAAAACCTCAAGCTGGGTGCCCTCGAGCACCATGGCTGTTGGAGAGCTGGAAGGAAAAGTGGGGACATGGAAACGTGATGGCAAAACAAAAAAAATATACAGAAGGATATAAGGAGAACTCAAGTGATAAGTGGGTGTACGGATTTTCTGAAAAGAGAAAGGAAGGAAGGCAAAAGGAAAACATGATGCATAGAGGAGGGAGGAGAGCTGCAAGGCAGGAGCGCACACAGAGGCTGACCAAGGGGCATCAGGAGGCCAGTGTGGAAGGAGCATCCCAAAGGAGGGGGCAGGAAGAGAGAACATGGCAAGTGCCCTCCACACTTCATCCCATAGCCAGCTGCCTGGCAAGTTTTAAAGCTATTTTGAAGTAGCCTTTCTGAACCTGAAACAGTCTCATTTTGAGTTTGATTACCATCTTCCTGATGGTGAAAAAGGCATTAAAAGCACCTCAACTTTGTCCTTGGAAAAACCTCAGTGTTTAAATGACTCATGATTTTAGGACTCTGACTCATTAATTTTTTGTCAAGTTTTATGAGTTTTATTACAGAGCTGTTTTTTATTTTCCTGATACTTTTGGTTCACTCAGCCTATTTAACTCCTAGGCAGGTTTCTTTAGCTCTTCATGTGCTGAAGGAGCTCACTATATCCCTGTTCTACATTTTATCTCTTCTTTTTTTTCCCTCTGACTGGTTTTTCCAATAAAACAAAGCCCTTCCATGTCTTAAGATATAAACTGATCCTTATTGATGTTTTCCCTCTATGTTCCTCTTTAACCAAACTATATTTTCCACTAACCACCACCTGTGCAGTACTTTATCCATTTCCCCACTCTGTCTATTGCTTCATGGAGAAACATCTCAGGTTAGATCCTGAACTGATTTCACTGCCATCTATCACTGGCAGTTGGCAAGGAGCCTTGTGCCAGCCATGGATTATAAATCCAGACAAGTTGTTTGTGTATGTAGTAACATAGTCTTGTTCAGCTTTATAATCCTAGGAGAATTACAGGAACAGAAGAAACCTCCTACATTACTTCATTTATCTTCCAGCCAGTATAAGACTGCTTCCCATATTACCTTTCCCAATGCTTTGTTCAGCTTTGTAATATGTTCCTTAGTGTGTAGAGCTCCCCTCAGCAGAAAGACTAGCAGACCAACCAACTGTTACTCATTCAGGAGGATTCATCAGGAAAATGAGATATTAATCATTCCACGTTGGGGTAATTGCTCTGTAGGTCATTACTTTGAAATGAGAAATCCGAACATGTCAATAAGGCTTTCAGGAGGAAAAAGAAAAATACTTGTTTCAAAACAAATTTGATATCAAGTCTTTTTTCTTTTTTCTTTTTTTTATTTTACTCAGTGGAACCTCAGCTGGCCCCATTCTGTGCAGACTATGGGGTAATGGCAAAAAATTTCCTTTCTGAGGGGAAAGGAATTAGACCTCAACAGGAATTCACAGAGCATTACATCTGAGTATTTCCTTCAAGTTTAAGGCGAGTCTCTTTCCCTTCCTGTTGGCTCAGGCTCTGAGGCTTTTATTCAGGCCGTTTCACATTTATCTGTTGTTACACACATGCCACTTCTTGAGATCCGGTCATCTACAAGAAAATATAATTTATCATCAGCATATATGTACTTCCTCTGTCAGCTTCTGATCCAAGGTCTCTCCTCAGGTGGTGGCTTAGCTGAAGGCACTGGGAGGTATCTGCTACACATTTCCAGAGTTGAACAGCACTGAATTCGCTCCTTTCTGTTGGAGTGAAATCTCCATGGTGACAACTGCATCATCAAGCTGTGGGAGCGTTTCAGTGAAGAGCAGCATTTTATCATGAGATTCTCATTACAAGACTGCCCTCTGTAAATGAAGAGGAGATGTTACCGTAGGGTTTTCCCTAAATGAAGAGGAGATGTTACCGTAGGGGTTCAGACTGGCAATGTTGTCTTTAATAACTGGCTGGGGAGGCCATACTGCACATTGATGCCTTTGAAACAGCATGTGTATCCCCCTAAATTAGATGAACACTAGACACCATCATAGTTACAAACATAGGAATTTTTGTACTCAAGCTCAGCAGAAATAGCTTGCTCTTCTGCTGTCCCACAGGAGTGGATGGAAAGCAAGCCAGCACCCTCAGGCCCAGGGGAGCACCCTCCTCCTCCTTCATACCACGCACACCCTCCTCCTCAGCTCCCTGTTGATCAGCCCCAGCTCAGGACTGTCTGCTTTCCCCTTTGATCTCTCTGCCACCAATACAGAGCTTATTCTAGGTTTTTTAAATTGAGGAAGGTGTTGTACAAGTCTAGTTCTAGAGTTCGTGTATTCATCAACATACCTTCTGTGCTATACACAGCTTGGCCTTTATGATATTTATCCAGCCAAGACTTGGCAAATAAATCACTAGGAATGAAGTATCTGTTTTCTTCAATTAAAAGATGTTTTTCTGTCTTGGTCAGTAGGGACTTTTCATAAGGACAAGAAAAACTTTCCACAGGATGCTTTATACATTAATTTCACTACCCTCCATTTTGTCTTTGTGGGCTCAAATTAATGATGGCATCCTTAAAAGAAAATCAATATAAATTAAAATCCCAGATTTTTCAATTGTGGTATCACCTTTTTCTTGAGGAATGTGTTTAATTTGTGACAGATCTTTTTTAAACTTTCAAATTAATCCTTTAAAGTTCAGATAAAGATAATAGAAACTTGGCAGTTCTAACTGAAACATTAGGTGAGATATGAACAATTTCTTTGTTAAATTAAAAGTAATTTAGTAAACAAGCTTCTTTGTTACAGAGTTTCAGGAGAGTGGGGGATATTTCCCAATGGGGATCCCATGGTCTTATGCATGAATGCAATGCTGAGAAGCAGTAATATTCAGTTTCATGAAAGGTGTCTCTGTGGGAACCACTAACATAGCCAGTTCAAAAAACTCCTGTCAAAAATTGCTTCATGGCAATAAAAGCAGTGGGAATGTGGCTGCTATCCACACCCAAAAAGGACTCTTAACAGAAGCACTGAATCACAGTATGCTTTGGGTTGGAAGGGACCTCAAAGATCATCCAGTTCCAACCCCCTGTCATGATCAGGGACACCCTCACTAGACCATGTTGCCCAAAATCCCTATCCAACCTGGCCTTGAACCCTGCCAGGGTGAGGGCAGCCACAGCTTTTGTAGGCAGCTTGTGCCAGGGCCTCATGACTCTCAACATTCATTTTTTTTCCTAATGTCTAATCTAAATCTCCCCTCTTTTAGTTTAAAGTTATTACCCCTTGTCCTATCGTTACATTTGCTGATAAAGAGTTCCTCTCCATCTTTCCTGTAGGCCCCATTCAGGTACTGATAGGCTGCTCTAAGGTCTCCCCGGAGCCTTCTCCAGGCTGAACAAGCCCAGCTCTTGCAGCCTGTCTTCCTGGACTCGTTCCAACAGCTCCATTTCTTTCCTGTACTGGGGACCCCAGAGCTGGGCACAGTACTACAGATGGTGTCTAATCTCACAAGAGCAGAGAAGAGGGGGAGAATCACCTCCCTGAAACTGCTGGCCACGCTTCTTTTTATGCAACCCAGGATACTGTTGGTTTTCTACACTGCAAGCGCACATTGCTGACTCATCTTGTGCTTCTCATCCACAGAAACCCTCAAGTCTTTCTCAGCGTTGCTTACCATTTTCCATCCAGCCTGTAGATGTTCTCAGGACTGTGATAACACATGTGCAGGACCTTACACCCGGCCTTGTTAAACTTCATGATGTCATGTGCACAGGCCTACCTTTCAAGGCTGTCAAGGTCCTTCTGAGTAGCATCACTTCCCTCCAGCATGTCAACCACACTACATAGCTTGGTACCATTGGAAAACTTGCTGAGGTTGCACTCAATCCCACTGTCCCTGTCTCCAGCAAAGATGCTAAACAGTGTTGGTCCCAGTATTGACCCCTACGGAACACCACTGTCCCGGGTCTCAATTTGGACTTTGAGGCATTGACCACAACTCTCTGAGTGCAGCCACCCAGCCAATTCTTTATCCATTCCGTGGTCCATCTGTCAAATCCATGTCTCTCCAATTTAGAGACCAGGATATCATGCAGGATAGTGACAAATGCTTTGCACAAGTTCAGGTAGATGACATCCATTGCTAATCTCTTACCCCAGTGCTGTAACCCCACCATGGAAGGACATCAAATTTGTCAGGCATGATTTGCCCTTAGTGAAGGTATATTGGCTGTCATCAATCACCTCCTTACTTTCCATGTGCCTGAGCATAGTTTACAGGAAGATCTGCTCCATGATGCTCAAATGTTACCTTACTTTGACAGCAGCACCAATGTACAGTTGCGCTGACTAGCTAGGGTGGAGGAAGGTAACACACATCCACACAGGAATGAGGAAAAATGCTGAAGCAGCATGATCAAGCCTGGAATGGGCACCTTCTCCTTTCACCTACATTTGCACATCCTGCATCAAATATAAACTTGCTGCCCTCCAGTTTTCTAACCAGCTCGTTGCTTCTTTTGTCCCTTCACTCACCTACTCAGACCCTGCACTGTACAAAAATTTCACTTCCTTCTGCACTTCTTACTTCCAAAGCCTCCAGTGCCAACCTCTGTTCTCATAACTTGTTCTTGTCTGCCCCTCCAACTTGAAGCACTACTGTTGCCCTCACACTTCAGCTCTCCTTCTCTCTGCATCACACACCACGACAACATACCTTGACCAAGCCAACTCCCATTTCCTCTCTTATCAGACGACATTTTCTCCCTTACACATGAATTCTTTGAGCAGGTTCTTTCCATTTCTTCTATACCCTGGTTACAACACTCTGGCAACACAACATAATTCTCCTCCCACATCCTCCTCTTCAGCACCCTCTAAAGAGCACCATAGGCTCTAACTTGTGGTTCTTTATAATCTCTCCAGCACTCCACTGAACATCGTATTTGTAAATTCAACAGCCACCTCTTTCCACATTCTTTTTTCTCATTCTCAATTTAACTTCAATTTATCAGAGCTATGTAACTTCTGTGGAAACCTCCCTTCTGGTTTTCATGGTACCTTATTTAGTTATTCTCTTGCTTGCAAAGGCTGCAATCAACACATTTCTTTGCCGTTTCAAACCACTCCATTTCTGCAGAGGCTTACTCTTTGCCTCCTTCCTTTTATTCTGTACTATATCCTTGATTATAGTCATCAGGAAACTCTACACCTTCTATAATTCCCATTTCAGAGACTACTATATAAGCTGTAAAATTCTACTGGCTTCCAATATCCATAATCTTAGTATGGTCTTTTTCTTTATATCCTGTATCTCCTCTGGAAACATTCAAAACCCACCTGGATGTGTTCCTGTGTGATTTAGTCTAGGTGATCCTGCTCTGACTGGGGGGTTGGACTAGATGATCTTTTGAGGTCCCTTCTAACTGTTTAGGATATGATTTTGCCCTTTGACTCACTATATGCAAAGGGTCTCAAATACTTCGATACTATTACTGAAACCTTAACTCAATATACAACTTTAAACTATCCAGCTGCTGCCTGGACAGCATGCCAGTCCATCCAAAGCAAGTAAAAACAGGCATTCTAGAGCACTATTTCAGATCTTGCAGATATCAGATGTGAGGTGAGCAAACACCTTTGCTAGTTTCACCCAACCCTCAAATGGTCAAAGACTTAGGAAGCATAAGCTTTTGCCCTTGCAAACCAGGATTGCATTGCAGATTCATGCTATATACAAAAAAAGAACCCAACTCTTGGTAGAGTTTCTTCTAACCCTCTTTTATATTTGCTATATTTGTTAGGAGAGCAACTATCAAAAAACTTAGGTCAAGAAACCTGGATCTGTACAGTTTACACAGGAAGCAATATTTTTGTCATGTTTTATGTGTTTTATCTTTAGATTTGATGCTTATTTTGTTGTCAGTATGGATTCAACGAAGGTCTCTGACTCATCTTCCTTCTGGGGCACTGCATTGCCCCAAGTTATTTACAGATGCCATTATTTAGTCAGAATCCAAGGATTGTATATTACAGAGATTTCACTATCTAAATACAATTAGATGAGATGAACTGTCAAAGGAGAGCATCACAGTAGGAACATCACACCTGTACTTCTTTATATGGATACTCAAACCAAAGGTCCCAAAACTTACTCAACTCCAAAGCAACATCCCAGGACTAAAATTAGCTTAAAAATTCTGAAAAGCAATTTTAAACTGCTTCTTTTGGGGCTTCAAAGTTTTTATTGTTTGGCATTTCCTTCAAATGGAGAATTGCATTTCCAGCCAGCTACATCCTGTGCTTTGGCTGGAAGTACTTTGTGGTATTTTTGATTCCATGATTTTTTGAGGCCCCATTGTCTGCTCCGTAAACTACTGCAAAGTGTCTAGCAATTCACAAACAGTAACAAACAAGCAATGACTTGCATGCTACAGGTCACATAAAACTAGATGCAATGCTCTATAGAGTAAAAAAAAAAAGTGACACTTGCTCCAATTTCTGAATCAGAACTGTATCCAATATTTTTGTGATCCATCAGGTGACCCACAGCATTTTTTGGCAAACAAAAGCTGCTAGGGCTTAAAGCAAGGCAAAAGCAGCTTCATGTCCTCTACTATGTGCCATGGGGTGACACAGAAAACAGGATCAGATGGTATTATTGCCTCCTGTGTTGGTAGGAAGAAAGGACAGAGGAATGCTCTCTTCCCCCAGCAGCTATGCCCAGTAACACTTACTGGAAGCAACAGCTGGCTGGGTAGCTGTACATTGCAGGACAAGTCAGATCTACTCTTACATCCAGGAAAGGCCAACACCACAGGTGTTATCTCAAAAATAATTGCATTATTATTAATATTATTAATAATTATTTTGAAATTAATTCTTCAATTGCATTTAAATATTTTTGTTAATAATGCAAAAGGTAAAGCTGAATTATCACAGAATCACAGATCATTACGAGTTGGAAGGGACTTTGAAAGATCATCTAGTCTAACCACCCTGCCAGAGCAGGATCACCTAGACTGGAGTATTGTGTCCAGTTCTGGGCTCCCTGGTATAAAAAAGACAGGGATCTCCTGGAGAGAGTCCAGAGAAGGGCTACAAAGATGACTAAGGGCCTGGAACATCTCCCATATGAGGATAGGCTGAGTGAGCTGGGACTGTTCAGTCTAGAGAAAAGAAGATTAAGGGGGGACCTAATTAACGTTTATAAATATCTTAGGCATGGGATGCAGGGGGAATTGGCCAGCCCCTTTTCAGTGGTCTGGGGGGACAGGACTAGGGGCAATGGCTGCAAATTGGAGCACAGGAAGTTCCGCACCAACATGCGGAAGAACTTTTTCACAGTGAGGGTGACAGAGCCCTGGGACAGGCTGCCCAGGGAGGGGGTGGAGTCTCCTTCTCTGGAGATATTCAAGACTCATCTGGACACCTATCGGTGCAATACGAGCTAGGGAGCCTGCTTTGGCAGGGGGGTTGGACCCGATGATCTCTCAAGGTCCATTCCAACCCCTACGATTCGTTGATTCTGTGATCTGTCACACACGCATCCCTGAGTATTCTTTTTCCTTGCCAAACACATAGTGCATATTCCCACACAACAATTTAAGGAGAGAGCTAACTTTGCAGCCCCAGAGCCCAGAAAATCTTGCTCATAAAAGTCAAACATATATGGCAGCTAAACATTTCTCCTAAATAACAAATCACTTGCCCACACCAACAACATCCTTCTTTTTCATTGAAGGAAACTGAATCCTGCTAGTCATCATAAAACATGCTCCTGTTAATCCCCTGGCAATTGCACAACAGATCAGCATGCTTGTGATGGGCAATTCAAACAGCAGAACAAAGCTTGTAAAGGGACAGGGAGGAAAAAAATTCCTCCCACGTTTAAAGTAAATTATCATTAAACAGAAAATGTTTTTTCAGCACAAGCAAACATTGAGAGAACAGCTGATTTAACAGCAAAAGATATAATTACTGAGCCAATGGGAAAACAGTTGAGACTTTGCTGGCAGAGTTCAACTATAGCTGGGATGATTTTTCCCTCTGCCCTAATCATGTGTTTTCCCGTTTCAGCTGCAATACAACACTACCGATCAGTGGTCAGACACACAAAGTGCAGACTCCAGCAGCCCTCCTGTATTTTTGTCCAAACAGATGGCAACTATTTTAGGAGTAAACAGTGTACTCACACAATCTTAAGAACGAAATTTCATTTGGATGCTTGAGTAAAGCCTCATCAAAAGGACTAAAGCCGTTTCGAAGACTAGGTAAGTAAAACTGGAATTTTGCTGATTATTTCCAGGAAAAACATGGTACTATGTCTCACAACTCTGTGAACCTCCTTTGAAAAGTATCCCAATTTCCAGACACGCGTGTAGAAGGGAAAGAATTTATGCAGCTATGCAAGCTGTCCTTTGCTGACAAAGATAAATGCAGTACAATGCCCATGTGAGTTATTTCAATGTTCACTGCTGAACTCTACCATTAAATATTCAGGATCAGGAAAACTAAGCAGAGAATATGTGGCCCATCTTCTCGTGAGTGAAGAACCCTAAGGCCGCTTGTTCATCCACTTACACGAGTAGGCCCTATATCCTCCACATCAAGATGGTGTTTACTTTTACTTACTTGCCATTCAAAGCACTGTAATCCTGCAACTGGACTTGAACAAGAGCTGCTGGTTTCAGAGCAGTTTCTTAAACTGTCTTAAGCCCTTGCCAATGTGTTCTTCAAAGAGCAGTGACACTTGAGGGCTCTTTGGCTGAAGAAGGCCTTTGTATGAGAAAAAGTCTTATGAATGAAAAACCTACAATTTGAAGGCTAGGTAGTACCAAACCCAAGTGGTTTTTTGATCTTCAATCAAGTTACAAATGAAAATGTTATTTTTTTCCATCAGTTGGGATAATATTACCTTTTAGAGTACCATGCCAGATACATTAAAAAATTAAAACCCACAGCTTTTATGTTTGCAATCAACAGCAGAGCACTGGACTAGATTCTCATGTCTGTGTGTAAAGTTTCTAAAATCAGCAAGAGCAATCAATCATTAATTTCCATTCTTCACATTTCATGACAAATTTTAGCTGATTATTTAATCCTATCCTTTTAGCTGCTTAGAGCAGGTAAATGATGAGGCAGAGACCAGCTAGGTGAAATGAATTAATTAAAAAAATGCAGTCAGGAGCCAGTTTCTGGAAATTATAGTTACAGATTTGGAGATAAGAAGGAAATGTCTTTTTATAGTGGAAGACAAAATGAAACATTATACTCACTTATGCTCACTGTGCTAATAAACACATTGTATTAGTCCATTTCCTCAAAAGGAAACTATTGGGTCTGTTATTTCTGAAGTAGTATTTATGTGTACCCTCCCCCCCCCCAAATCTTGTAAACTTGGATTTTATTCATAAATCTCAAAAACAAGGTGCACATGATTAACTTATCTCAAATTCTGCTTTTTCGAAATATTCACAGAACACTAAAGCCTTGTGATGGCAATTTCTCCTTGAATTCAATGCAATTTTTCAACCAAAGGCACTTTCATAATTTTACCTGAAAGTGAGCAACACTTCTTTTTCAATTAAGAGATCTATTAAACGCATGTGAGAAGGCATGATTGAGTCCTTGAATTAACTCTTAGAGCAGAAATACTTGATTCGTGTTTCACCACAGCCCACTATGTGTTTTTCTAGAGTTCTGCTTATTTTTGCAAGGTTTTGCTCAGCAGGAAGCTCCAAGGAGTCCTGCTCTGCATGGCTGGCCAGATGCTGCTCTCTACCTCCCCAGCTGGGAATCGTGTCAGCAAGCTGCAGCCACTTTTTGAGACCATGGGAGATCACACAGTCTCCCCTTGGAGACTGGAGGGAACACAGCTTATCTGGGAATCGGTCTGAATACAATTTACTAGTCGTCTGGATCTAAATCCAGATGGAAATCTTTTATTTGTAATTTTGCTTTAGATATTGCAAATCCCACTGTAACAGAAATTGTATTATATGCATCACTGAACAATACATGAAAAGGTCAAAGTTATAGTCTACACACGGTTATGAAAGCGTACAAGCTAGAGACTACCATGTCACCAAGTCCATCTTGGTGGCACTCAAAGAGGTAGCTTCTGTGAAAACCCCCAGAACCAAAGATTGCTTGGACTTGTCTTTGGCTGCAGAGCCATCTGCCTCACAGTATGTCTCTCAAATGCAGGAATGCGTTGTCAGTTCTGGCTTTTTCTTGTGAGAGAGTGTGGCCTGCAGAAGCAGGTAGAAACATGGAAGTTGTAAAAACTATTAATATCTGAACTGAACTTACCCCACCTCATGCCTGCAACAGAAACAGATTTCAACCAGTGATGCTAGCAGCAGATGGACTGTGCAGTAACATATAGCTACCCAAACACATTTAGAGAAGGGAGATTCTTTTCCTTCTTTGAAGACATTTTAATTCCAAAATCCCAGTGCTGCAATGCAGGCATCACCTTCATCTCCATGGCACAATGTTCTCACGTTAGCATACTGACTAATGGTGGACCTTGGCAATAAGCTGTGAACTGCATTTCTTTCAGGTATGATCATTAATAAAAAGCATGAGGGGCAGCACTCCCATCGTATACTGTCTGGAACGTAACTGAGATAGATGTATGATGCCTTTAGGCGAGATACACACGCAAAGCTAAGGTTCAGCATGCAACACTGAAAAAGAGCGACATGGTTGACTTCTAAAAAAAAAAGGAGGAAAAGGGAGAACAGATGTCAAGGTTTCAACAAGTCAGTGCACACTGTGGCTGGAACCAGTACAAAAACAACACATGTATGCTGATAATGTAGCATTTCATGTAACGATAAGGGCAATAAAATAGCAGAAAATGCAAAAACACGAATGGCTAAACACCTTCCTCAAATTCCACAGGGTCGGTTGGGCTGAACAATAATAATAATCCTTTCAATAACCAGATCAAATGATTCAACCATTAAAGTTCTTTACGCTCAAGAAAAGTGAAAATTGAAAGATTCTCTTTCTTCTAGACGCAGAATATGGGCAATAAATCTGAAGTCCAATCCAAACAGACATTCAGATGCATGCTATCTCATCACCATCACTCTTGAAACTATTTGGCAATAGTTTCCATTATTAAAACAGATGTTAACAAGATGGATAGAGAGCATGTTAAATAAACAGTGATATTAATATATAAGTATCTATTGAGCAAAGCTACTGTTCAAATTATGTACTTCCCCAAGAGCATTTCTTGAGAAATTAATCTGTCTCGCTTGTAAATGCTGTAAATTCAAGATTTGCATTAACAGACTGTCCTTCAGAAAAATTACTACACAATGTAAGAAGGGTCTACATGTATAATCGGTAACTGGACTCTGGTGAGTGATTCTTGTAACTGGAAAGCTGTTCTCACCGGGCTTTGCTTCTTTTGGAGAGTTGCAAAGGTAGGCAATGTGCGGAGAGAATTTGACTCACAAAAATTTACAACGTGAAAGAGTTCAAAAGCATAAGGATGAAAAAAGAGCAGACACCAGCAATAATCACAAAAAGCTGGAATTTTAAGCCCAGCTCTGTGGAAGAGACACCTCAGTCAGAAAAGGGTCTTCACTACGTAGGCAGGCTGATTACAACCCTTACGATTTCTGAAGCATGCTGACGGTGGAGATTGCTTTCACATGTAAATGTTTCTTACTGGAACAGACTTTTGCTTTATTCTTTCAGTACAGCAAATTCTGGGACATTAAGAAATCCAGTAAGTAAAAATGAGCAGTTTACAAATCCATTAATATGATATGAACCATCAGGATTAGAGTTAAGAGCACCAAACTAACCAAAGCAAATAGCTCAGGCGATCGGACACTTGGAAAAAACATAAGACTGACGACTGACTACCTGAAGATTTGAAAATTAAAATGAAACCTGACAAGACACAGCTAACAAAGCCATGCTAAATCAGTTAAAAGTTTTGAATAAATCCAGGCCACCAAAACACAGACTAAATGAAAGTAGCAATGGGAGGTGAAGAGGACCTTTCTCAGGCACATCAGAAAGTTCTAGCATGATGGCATAGAAAACAATACCTTCAAAATCCTTTCTATTTTACTAGAAAAACTTATTTCAATATTTAAACTGTAATTTTAATCTCAGCTATAAACTGGGAAAGGAGATACTTTTATTAAGAATAAATATCCAGAGTTGCTAATTTTAAGATTATAATTATTAGAATATAATGGTACCAATACTAGTATCATCAAAATGTACTTGTTGCCTAAGGAAATGTAAAGGAAAACTTTTGGCTGCCATACAACTCTCTCACATTCATCACAGACCTAACAGCTGCATATTTATAGATTCCACAAGCGAAGAGCGTTGCATTCATGCTTAATTACTAGAAAGTTTATCCTCCTCTGTGTACCTTTAGGGTGACATTTTTAAGCTGTAGCTTAGCTTAGAGGAAACATGTGGGGACGTAATGAGTGCCAAAGGAATTTGGAAGTATTTTGATTCTTTTTGACATCCTAAGATATATCAAACTGACACCCTGATGCAGATGCAGGTCTCTGCTGGCAGTGCAGCACTGCTTACATATAATAGTCATACCAAAAATATTTGCCAGATGCGCTTGCAAATGATAAGGAATTTAACGCACACTTGAAGAACTGACTGAATACACAAATGAAATAAAAAAGATGAAGCAATCTGTGTTCAGGCACTGCAGCCCCAAATAGCATGTTGAACTGGAGGACCAGAATTCCAAAAAAGCATCCTGTACTTTGGCCGTTCCTTACACAACTTGTCAGTCTTTCAACCTTTATCATATATGTTCTGATTCTACTACATGAAATCAAGCCTTCAGCTCAAAATCTTTTACTTCTAAGATCTTACATCTTTTAACGGATTACATGATAAAGAAACATGAAAGAAGTCAGGCTAAAAATGTAGGAGAATTTAGCACATTTACATTTGAAGAGGCTGTTTAGCATGGGTATGTTTGAGAGAGAAAGATGCAGTAACAGAAAACAGCATCATGTTAAGAAGGAAAATTTGCACTGAAAGTAATCTCACCTGTGGTAATACCCTGCTGCGTTCCTCAATTTCCCTTTCACTCACTGATGCTCTGCTGCAGTACAACAGGCCAGATCCCCAGGAAGACAGCTGATGTCCACACCACAGCCAAGTTCAGTGTTTGCAAACATGGCAACTCAGTAAACTGATTTAAATCAGATATAAGTCTCTAAATTGCAAAGACGTGGTTTTTATGGATGGGCCACTTGGTGGCTAAGGAATTGGTTGGATAGTGGCATTCAAAGAATTACAGTTAATGGCTCGATGTCCAAGTAGAGACCAGTGACAAGTGGTGTTCATCAGCGGTTGGTACTGGGACCAACACTGTTTAACATCTTTGTTGGCGATATAGACAGTGAGATTGAAAGTTTGCTGATGATACCAAGATGTGTGGTACCGTAAGGGGGCCTACAAGAACACTGGAGAGGGAGTTTTTATAAGGGCATGGAGTGATAGTACAAGGGGTAATGGCTTTAAACTAAAAGAGGGTAGATTGAGACTACATAATAGGATGAAATTCGTGCCTGTGAGGGTGATGAGGCACTGTCACGGTTTGCCCAGATAAGCTGTGGCTGCCCCTTCCCTGGCAGGGTTCAAGGCCAGGTTGGATGGGACTTTGGGAAACCTGGTTTAGTGGAGGGTATACCTGCCCATGGCAGGTGGTTGGAACTGGATGGTCTTTGAGGTCCCTTCCAACCCAAACCAGTCTGTGGTTTACAAAGTCCATATACATTTCTCTATATGTCCTATATGTATCAGTATCAACAGACCTAAAGATACCAGGATAAAATTTGTAACTGGCAACATAACAAACTAGAAAATGTCTGGCATATAAGGGGACAAAAAAAAAGATGTAAGGTTGTCCAAACTGGTTTCCTCTCTCCTAAGTTTAGGTATGTCTGTGAAATGTCATAGCCTGAATCTCTCTCCTGTGTTTGTATATTGTTTCATTGTTGTTGTGTTTGGGGTTTTGGGGGTTGGTTTATTTTGTTTTGTTTCATTAATAAGAAACTGAAAGAACTAGGTTGCCAGCTCAGAAGCAAAGAGGGGAAAAACGTGTCTTAACCACCAGAGAGCAAAGGGAAACCTGTGGCTACACTATCAAACCTTTGTCATTTGTGAAGAATTTAAAAAAATAATAATCAAGTCAGACAAAAGCAACAAGAAGGAACCAACTACACAGCCCACAGATGGTGACACAGTCTGATGGGGATGGAAGTAATTATAAGCCAGTCTTAGTCCCAAGACTCTTCAAGGAGTCCTTGAATGATATTCACAAACATTAGGCACGTGACAGGGGATAAGCACTCTCACTTATATTAATGGCAAGGCTCCAATTACTCAGACTGGGTTCATTACTTTGGAAGTGTTGTTAATGACTTTCAGCAAGCACAGGTAATGCTTCAAAAAAAAAAAAAAAAAGATCCTTTTCTTTCTTAGGAGATACTGCAGTAACAACTTGACACTGGAATCCAAAGTTTAAGGTTTTTTTTTTTGTTGTTGCATAAAGGAAAACCTGAAAAGGGAACATGAACAAGGAAAAATCAGAGTTTCCCATCTGTCCTTGCTGCCGAGTGCGTAACTGTTCAAGGGCACTACGCATAGATGCTCTTCTCAGGGAGTGCTAGGCAGCAACATATGAGAGATGCATTTGCTTTGCATTAACCACATAATTACAATTTTCTAGCAAATTATTTACAGGAAACAATTTCTTAGCCAAAAATACCTCAAACATACAACCTTACTTTAGCTTCACCCATCATTTAAAATCAAGATAACTGTTTCAGCCCACAAAGATATTTCCTTCCATCCCTTTGTATTCTTATAGAGCCCTTTGTTGAAGATGATGAGCTTTTAGTATCACCCTTCTTTGCAAAAACCAAGAGGCTATGGGTATGTTTTCCCTTCCTACAATAAAACTGAACCTGAAAGCATAAAAAATTCCTTTCATCTACTTCAGAGCAGTAAGGGTACAAAAAATTGACCCAGAATAAGCTCTTAGTAGGATCCAGAGAGTTTAACACCACTGGTGATGCACCCATGTAAGGTCGGTGTTAGGGCTCGGAAAGGTGTGTTATAAGTGCTTTTACTTGGCATTATACAACTTGGGCATAGTCTAAATACTAATATTCCTTTAAAATTTAGTTATAATAACTTGTATTTCTTTTCTCCTGCTATTATACACAGAGAGTGTATATTCCCTAGAGTTAAATTTATGAACAGAAAGTTCTTTGATGGAAAGAGGCAGATTTGAAAAAAGGTGGTTCAGAAAAGGAAGGCATCTCACTGCTGATGGAACATACCTTAGTCTCAGTAAAGAACAGCTTTACTTGTTAACCTTCATAAATACATTTACTTGGCATCCCAAGATGAGAGCAGCATAGGTGAGAGGGACCTGGGGGACAGCAGGATGACCATGAGCCAGCAATGTGCCCTCATGGATAAGAAGGCCAATGGCATCCTGGAGTATATTAGAAGAGGTGTGGTTAGTAGTCAGGAGAGGTCCTTCTTGCCCTCTGCTCTGCCATGGTGAGA